>BDDA01000650.1:23416-58687 GCA_001662385.1 Chlamydomonas asymmetrica
GTGTTGCTTGTGCCTGGGCTGTGGCCTGTCCGTTTGGGGGCGCCTCGGCGCCGTTTGCGCTTTGGTGCCTGTGCCTGGCCGCTGTCTGCGGGACCTTGTGTGGTTGGACCTGGGGTTTGGCAGGTGCACTTACGACGCTGAGCCGGTGGACCTTGCTACGCTGCTCCCGCTGCCGCCCCTTGCCTTGCTGCTGGTGGACCTACCTGGCGCCGCTGCCCTGTTGCGTTTTGTCTCCCGCGTTCGTGGTGTTGTGGCTAGCTGCCGTGCCTGTTCGAGCCTGTTTTGGACATTGTGGGTGCGTTGCCGCTGCGCTGCCTCGCTGCGTGGCGTGTGGGGCTTGCGCGCTGGGCTGTTGGCAGCTGCCGCTTGTCATGCGTGCCTGCCGGGCCGCTGGGAGTGATGTGGGCCACCGAACCCGGCTCTATGTCGCGCTGCTGTTCCCGCTGCAGTTCCTTGGCTCTGTGAACACCCTGCTGGTTTGCCGTTGTGTGCCGGCTCGGATCCTCTTGATCGTTGTCCTACGGGGGGGACCGTCGGTTCAGCCTGCGTGCCGACGCTGGGTGCTGCCAGTCCTGTGTGTGCTGCCGGTTGCGGTGGTTGCGGCTGCAGCATGATCCTGTTGCCGTCGGTGCCAGCCTCAGCTGTGCTGTTGTGCCTGTTGTGCTGCTCGGTGTGCGCTGCCTCTTGTCGCTTGCTTCCTTGGCGCCGCTGTTGGCGTGGAGGTGTGGTTGGGGTGCTGTTGCTGTGTCCCCCGTTGGGCATGGGCTCCCATGCGTGCATGCATGCTTGCATGGAGGTCTCCCGCTCTTGGTAACAAGGGCGCCACACTGTAACCAATCAGATCAGATCGGGGCCCGGCTGACGCCGTTGCCATCCCCAGTTGCGCAGCGCTGGTACTGGACCGCGTCTGATCAACCGGGAGTCCTGGGCCTATCGTGGCTTGTCCTGCATGTTGGACATACCCCCCCTCACCCCCTGGCTTGCACTTATTGCCCTGCTGAGTTCGCCTTACCTGCTTGTGCCTGTCCGTTGTGACCCTCCCGGGTGGCGATGCATGTGGTGAAATGTGCTGTGGACACCATAGCGTGCTCAACCTCGCTCTTGTTTTGGACACGCCGGTGCCTCCTTATGTTGGTCTGGTGATCGGCCTGAACCGGGTGGCCCTGCTAACCCGTGTTTGCAGCGCATTTCCTGGCCACTTTTCTCTACGTAGGACTGTTGTGACTGGCCAGGTTTCTTTGTCATTTCGCCTGCATTGGGGAGTGATGTGTGGTCGCATTGTTGTAAATGCCTGTTCACTCGCGCCGGCTTGGCGGCTTTCTGGTCTCGGAGGCGATTCCGTCCATATTGCTGCTGATCATGGCAGCGTGATGCAGCGGCACCTCCGCGCGCACTGCCGCCGCGCTCTTGCTCAGTGAGATGCCACTAGCGGGTGTTTTTGCGGTTGGCCTTGCGCGCGGCCCCCTTCGTGTTGTTTGTGTCACGGTGGTGCTGCTTGCCTTCCCTAGTCACTCGGTGCTGATTCAGTTCCCGCACTGTCTTGTGTACAGGTGGCGTCACCAGCGGGGCGCCGTGCCGTGTCAGCCAAGAGTGCGGCCTGCGGCTTGCTGTCAGTGCCATCGCGGCTGCCTGTGCCTTGGCCCCCCCCTCCCGTTTGTGCTCCTGGCCCTGGTGTGTGAGCATGTCAGCGTGCACATCATGGCCGTGACCCGTGTGGTGGCGTCAATGCCATGCCTCGGTTTTCCAACATTAACCTTGGGTGTGAAGAACAACGCATCCTCCCTCTACGGCCAGATCACATCCCACATTACTCCCACTCCCGCACACACGCGCATTCGTACCTGCGGAGGTGGATGCCTCGGCCGCCTCAGCCGCTGCCTTGGCCATGAGCCGCTGGGCGCGCGTGGTCGCGAAGCGGGCGTCCCGCTGGTCCCAGTCGCGCGCCGGCATGCGCTCTAGCTGCGCTGCGCTCGTCGCGGCAGCCCTGTTGGACGACGAGCAACAATGACAACACGTGTTCAGACTGAGAGACACACACGGGTAGCATACTGCATGGCCCAACGGGAAGTAAATTCACTTGAACACACGGTAGATGCACTCACACAACAGGGTAGCTGAGGTGCTAAACCAGCGGTCGATGTAGTGTCTGCATCACAGGTTGGTGAGGATTGTGTACCTTCCTGCCCACGATATGGGCTAGAGCCTGTCAGATCAATGATCCTGCTCCTTACATGTGTGCAGAGCTGCTGTTCTGATCTGGGCTCGGGACGCAGACATATGTTGGGCGCCTTGTGTTCACTGCATGACCTACCAGGAAAGCAAACAAGCGCATCTGCAATTCTGCATGCAACGTTGCGGCCCAGGCATGCCACGAAGGCCACGCTCACTTGTGCATGAGTGTCTTCAGCGCCACATGCTGCGCCATCCACTCCGCGTACGCTCTCGCGTCGGACGCATGCTGCTCGCCAGTCCGGCTGTCAGCCCCAACTGTGCTGCTTCTGACGTCAGCGCGGCCACTGCCACCGCTGCTGCTGCTGCTACTGCTGCACGTGTAGTGCTTGGGGTCGTATGTGCCGCATGCGAACGCGCGCGTGCAGATGCTGCATGCAGGTCGAGGGATGAACTTGGAGGCCTGCATGGCAAAAGCACCACGCATGCAGTTCACCAATTGATCCCCCACTTTATGCTGGGCTTGACCAAACCTGGCGAGGTCGAGACGTGACAGCAGCAGTGACGGGCGCCAATCAAGCATCAAACAAGCGATCGCTTTGCCATGCGCAGGCGACTCCAAGCACGCAATACAACATCCATCACTAGTTCCACACACGCACGACTGACAGCGTCATACTCCATGTGCATGTGCCCGAATGCTTGACCCGGCATGCCCTGCTCCGGCCCCTGCCCACCGCCCTCACCAGCGTGATGCGCGACATGTTGAAGCCGCACGGCAGGCAGCGCGGCGCGGCCTCGTTAGGGTGCTTGTGGTGGTACCAGATGTTGTCGGTGATGGCCTGAGCACACACAAGCACGCAGATCAGCGTATATGCCAAACTCATCAGGGCAGCAAGCCGCTGTGAGTACAGCACGGTTGTATTCCACTGCAGTCACATGGTCAATCATTGAGATCCAGGTGTGGTACACAAGCTCACAGGGTATATGTTGGTAAGCACAAGCATGCAGCGCTCTAAGCACATGCAGCAGGTGAGGACAGGTGCTTGGCTGCGCTCATACAGGCTCTCCCAGTAGACCGCTGATGGCATCTTGAAGCTGAAGCGGGTGCATACAGGGGAACTCTATGGTGAGTACTTGCCTGCGGCACCTCATGGTGCTGTGCGCTTGATCGCAGCACCTTGAGCACGCCTGCACGCAACACACGCATTCGGAGCATGGGCATCCGGCACAGGCGCTTATGGCATTTGTTGACATGCTGGGGCAGCCGTGCTTGCAAAATTGCCAGTTCGCAAGCAAGACGAGTCCACAATGTCATGGCAGTCAGCTGGCACTGTATCGCACCCGCAGCACCGCCAGGCACACACAGTGCGTGCGTGCAAGCTGCTGGCTGTGCCGTTTGCATCACCATGTCATCCAACACACACAGCACCCCGTAAAGCTGCAGCACCATGTCACCAAGCCTACAGCGCGCCATGTTTCCACCATCGCGGGCGTGTGTGCATGCGAGGGGGAGCCAGGGATGTGAGGAAGTTCACGCCCCACGCTGCATCTAAGGACTCATATTAGACCCAGATGGAGAGCCTGGAGTATCGGAAACACGCAGGAGATTCGGGACAGCCGAAAGGTATCGCTTGTATCCGAGTGCGGTACTGTTGCCAGGGGATGCTGCATCCGCAAACTACGCTCATGTGGGTCATGTACCCGCTCACCTGTCAGGTAGAAGAGTGTATCTGTGTACCCGGTGACAACAACCAGACAGCAAGGCACAAAAAGCACAGCGCCTGTGTCAGCAGCGCAGAACGGGCGTTGGCCATGCAAGGCGGTACTGGGTCGAGCGCGCCCAAGCAACTGCGATACTGCAACTGACCATCATCGCCATACAGCATCCACTTGTAGGTGTTGCCAAAGTGTTTGTGAGCTAGGAACGGAGTCACTGCCGCTCGCGTGTCGCCTGCACTCAGCAGGTGAAAACGCTTTACGATGGATGAATTGCAGCATATACTGGAGAAGGACGCAATTATAAGGAGTCAGAAATTCGTGCATGGTCTTCATACCATAGTTTCCGCCACGCCATGTGTGCGTCCCCTGGTTGTCGTCCTCGAAGTAAACGTATGCCTCACGGTGCTGCTGCACTTCGGGGTCTGCATTCAACTTGGCTGCAAGGTCTGTGTTGTTTAGGACGAACAAGGCCCGCACTCCCTGCAGAACGACCACACGCAGGAGCGATACAACACACAAGTCGTCAGCTGACGTCGCCTTAGGTTTGAAGGCGTAAACGCCACCGCTAAGGGCTCACAGTAACGCTTGCTCTGCCTTCACACCGTCCACGTCTGTTTATGAGGCTTCACGTCTCTCTGGATGCTCACCTGGCGCCATATGCGTGATGCATGGACCAGGGGCAGTCGGTGCACGCACGTTGGCAGTGCAAGCACCAAGTCGTCGGGATTGAACTCCAAGCCAAAGAGCTGCTGCTTTGGGGCACCAGATACAAGTCCAGGGCTGTTAGTCAGAGCAAGGAGAGCTATGGCGAGTACCCAGCATCGTGCACTGACGAGCATCGCCTCGGTGCCGCGCACGCGTCCATATCAGGAAGAGTGTAACTCGCTCCTCTGATGGTGTCCTGTGTAGCTTCCCTGCCCTATTGTACTGAACACGTGATTGACTGTGGGTGTGCTGGCCCCTGAGCACAAGCAGCTCATACAGGACGCTCGAGTGCAGGAGGTACGTTCCGTCGACTATGTTGGGTAGAGGCAGCACAAGCGTGTCGTGCAATATGTCAAGTGGCTGATTCAGCACTCGTGCATTGTTCCACACTTAACAGTATGAAACGTTGCAGTACAACTCAGCGTGACTACTACGGTACATTTGGTCTCGCTATTTCCCTGGCAGCAGGTCATTGTATCCTGTATGGAAGGATGCCAAAGAGGGACCGTAAGCACCCCTTGCATGTGGTTATGTGAGATGTAAGGACTCCTGCAAGATCCTTGCTTGCAGGTGCATGCCAGCATGTACTAACACGGCACGCCAGGTCAATCCCTTGCCAACGTCGAAATGTTAAGACTGCCAGCACACTGCAATTCTGCCGTTCCAGCTGCTGCTACACAGTCACTAACCTGATCACATCCTCTCCAGTGTCTGGACCTGGCCGCCCGCCCGTGAACCCGCGGCCTGCCTGCACGCAACTCGCTCGCCCGCCAGCCCACATGCATGCGGCCTCCCAGCATGCGCGCACTCATATACAGCCTGCCTGGCCGCGCACATGCACTTGGCCTTCCCGCCCATCCGCCTGCACTCAAGCAACAGCCTACCCCCCAGCCATTACGCACACAGCTAACCGACCGCCCGACCGCAAGCTGCGGTGCTGCCAGATCCGAGAGGCACGTGAGACATATGACCAGAAGCACCAGATTTGCATCCGTATGCTGCACTTGCAACCTGCCTTGCGATCAACGTAATCGATTTTGGTCATTTTTGCTTCAGGCGCTGCGCGAGTTACTGCCACGCCGTATTGATGATGAGTTTTTACAGTCTGCTAGCACAAGGCCAAGGTATTGCCCCCAGAGCGTGGTACAGGCAGATCGGGCTGGGGACGGAACCAGGGAGGAGGAATCCGGAATGGATGGCGTGGATGCACATGCAGGCGGCAGGAGACCATGCAGAATGTGACGAATGCCTGCAACAGTCACCAGGCAAATGTGGCTTGCCAGCACAAAATAAACCACAGCGAACAGTTGACCACATGCAGCACCAGATAGACCGCCCCAACCGTTCATACAGCAGCAAGGCAGGGAGGCGTCAAGGTGGAGGGCGCATGCGGCGCTGCTGCTGCACCCCCAACTGTATCAACGTCCGATCGAATGAGCTGCGGATGCCAACGTGTATGTAACGACACACACCGCTGGCCGCCGCCTTGTGAGCACATTATGCAGTGCGGGACAAAAGCGTGTGTGTTAAGGCCCGCCTACAACCGTCCAATCGACCCATCCAAAATGGCGGAGACGCTCGCTTTGTGGGGCAGGCGGGGTGGGGCAGCACGAGGCAATACATGGAAGAAATGCAGTGACGCTGCTGATTGGCTGGTGGAACAGCGCATGTGTCACACCAGATGGCTTCCTATGTCATCTCCTAGTAGCCCAGGCATTGAAGCGGGCGCCTGCTGCCAGTGTCACATGGATGGCCGCACCCCCAATACCGGCCAGGTTCAACCATCCCACCGTACGTACGTATGTCGCCGCCACGCCCCAGGTTGCGGGATGATGATAGCGGTTTGAACGCCTCACAAGCTGTCCCTTACAGCAGGTGGGGAAGGGCACACCCTCGCTCTCACGCTGCACATTGCGCCTCGCCAACGCCAGTGTATTGACATGGGCTAAACCTTGCCCAGGCGCTGCTTGTTATATGAGCTCAGGATTTCACGGGGCGTCCGCCACTGAGGGGCGTTCTTGGAGTTTGTCTCCCTCGCAGCAAAGCTGCCTGAGGAGTTCAGCTTGGAGCGCCGGTTGGAGCGTGCCTTGTAGAGCAACCAGCCCCAGAACAGGAACGCCACGAGGTGCACGGCGACCAGAATGACCACCAGGCCCTCCCATTTGTGCCATGGGTCGGGGTGGTGAGGCAGCACGTGCTTTGGGTTGAGCCCCTGAGGCAGCACGACGTGCTTCTTGTTGCTTGTGACGACAGTCGCTTTCGCTGGCACACCTGCGGGTGTGTCTGTGGGCATCGGCTAGATATGTGAAAGTCTGCACAGCCCCTAGAGGGCCTTGTGCAGGGCTGCCACGACGCTGTTGCCTTAGTCCTGCTTGTCCTGGTCCTCCTTGGCACGCTTCGTGTCACCGGAGCCTTTGATCGCCTGCAGGGCACATCGATCGTCAACGAGAGTCATGCAGGCAAGACAGCTTCCATGCCAGAGCATGAACTGGTAAAACTCGCCAGCGATACAGGAACACAATGGGATTGAAACAGCACTGACCAGCAGAAGCCACGCGATGAACGCAACCAGGTGTATCGCTACTAGAATGGTCACCAACGTGCTCCACTCCCCAAGTAGGTCCTTTGTGCTGTGCTTGCCATGTATACGAGCAGCGTTGTGGATTGAACTCATCGCAAGGGGCAGCTCAGGGACAGCAAACAAGTGATGAACCCAGCGGGCATGGACAGACAATAGGTCGGTTGGGGTGAAACAGGCGTGCAGCAAGACAGAGCACAGTGTTGACGTAGTGTTCGGCCGAGGACAAGGGATTGCAGTGTCAGCAAAGTGAAGGTCAGAGCATGCCAGGTAGATGCGATTGCTTGCACGCACGCCAGACTGTATAAGACACATCATCATTGCACCTTCCTAGGCCTAGGGTTTGAAGGCCTCAGAAAGAAGGCAGGAATCATACCAAATTGATCTCTTCAGCATCTGGGCCAGCATGCAAGCACTCAGCGTCAGCGCCCGTTGCAGTGTGGCAGCGCGTTCAAGCAGGTGCGTTGCCAAGCGTCCAGGGCCCAGCAGTCAACCTGCACTTGTCGTCAGGCTATGCATACACAATGTAGGCCGATGGTTTCACGCCGCAAGCTGTGATATGGCTTCAGCGGTTGGCAAGCGTGGCGCCGTGTGGCTTGATGCTTGCGGGTGCCGTGATGGCGCAGGGCGACCACTCAACGTGTGTATGCCACGCAAGCAACCCAGAAGGTCTTTGTACAACGCAAGCCAGCAGAGGATGTCCTCAAGGTACGACGACACTCGAAAAGAGCGCTGCACTGAGCTGAGGGCTGGCCATCGAGCGGGGAAACGTTAATTCAACGCGCCTGCTGATGTGCCTGCGTTTGCCTTGCTGTGGCGTGATTTAGAGCAAGGGAGTGAGGAGCTGGCCTACTTGGGGCTGTGAGGTGAGGGCGCTACCTGCCGCTGCTGTGCAGTCCCAACTAACCATATCACTAAGTGCACTGCACGAAGATAAGGGGCCCCGCCGCGCGCGTGCGTGCGTGGCGTATGCAAGGATAACAGCGATTTTGGGTCATTCTGACATCCCATCATGCCATGGCCATGCAGCTGGATGGGTTGCACATGCATTGATGCATACATTTCTGATTATATTCGTGCAACAGCACTCACCTCAAATCGCCACAGCAAACCATGTTCATGCTCCATGTCTGGTATTGACTGAGCGCAAGCCCAGCACAGAGGCGGTGGAAGCAATGCCACGCGGTGCAGCTCGCAGCGTTGTGTGCCTCTGCACAACTGCGTGCATGAATGTCATGCTGGGGATATCATTCTGTGGATGGCTGCCCTGCGCGGCCGTTCGTGGCGTGACGGCATGGTGCGCAGGTGAGCAAGTTCCCCTGGACCTACCAGGAGACTGAGGAGTGCTTCCTCATTGAGGGGGCGGTAGTGGTCACGCCCACAGGTGAGGCGACGGGCAGGCAAGGCAAACCATCACCGTGGATGACCCTCATTGGTGCACGTGTGCGTGCACGGCAGTGCAGCGGATGGCCCCAATGCGCCGTCTGTAGGGTACTAGTATTGTGGTGACATACTCGAGTATCGTACGATGACAGCAGAATGCACCTGCGCGCCCGCATAAGGCACCTGCTCAACCGATATGCGGGCACACAGTGAAACATGCACACACCTGCGCAATGAAGTTAAGCACAACACTGCATGCACGCATGGCAGGCAGTGCTTCAGTTTAAAGCTTTGGCCACACTCTACGATCATTCAATGCAGCACCCGTTGAGCTGTTGGGGACAACACCACAGCTGACCGCAGCTGTATATCGTATCATCCTGGGCTCAGTACCATCAGAGGCCTGCTGGCAGGCAGGCCTGACTCATACCTGGTGCGGCATGTGCCGAATACGCAGGTGGGGAAGCTGTTGAGATCAATGCCGGTGACATCGCGGTATTTCCCGCTGGTATGTCCTGCACGTAAGTAACGCGGGCCTGAGAGGAGCTCGGGCTGCTGTGCATGGCGTGGCTGCTGCTGCTGCTGCTGCTGCTGCTGGAACTGCTCTCGCTTGCTGCGGGGAGCAAACCGAAGTTTAGCAGGTGCTAGCAGGGGTGCTAGTTGAGCATGAGCTGTTCCTAATGCAGTGGCGTGTGTCAATGACCAACGCTGTTTTCTATTCCGTAGGATGTCACAGCAGACACTTGTGCATTGCCTGGCATACCGTACGTGCATAGCGCGTATGGAACCTAATGGAGGTATCCCTGTCTTTTCATCTTGGTGCGGCCACCATGAGCACCCAAAACATCGGTGGTGCAACACGTACGCCTGCAACATCAAATGCCGCAGCTGCACTATGGGTTGAAGGGTGTGAGTGAGTGAGTGAGTGAGGTTTCTGCGTGGCGATGATGCCTCCTCACCCAACGCGCAAGCTGAACCTGCCTACGACTCAAGGGTTCATGCATGAGGCCCATTCATCTGCGTGTGTGCCGGCGCGGCCCGTGCCGGACGTAAATGTTGGCCAGGGCGCCATGGAGCGTTTCAACAGCTCAACACGCACTGGCTGAAGCTCCGGCCACATGCCGTGACGGACGGAGCATGACCCATTGACCCCTCACCTGCCTGGGCTGTGTGTGTTTGACATGCAGATGGGATGTGAAGAAGCCGATCCGCAAGCACTACAACTTCAGGTGATGGAAGGCATCGTGCTGACGCTGAGGCCGGCGTACAAGCTACCGTACTTGACTGCAGTACAGGGTGACGGTCTGAGGCGGAGCTCAGGACGTGAAATCATGCCCTGCTTTGACGTGGTGATCAATTTCGTGGGGTTTCGCGCTGCGTGTGAAAGCATGCGCTGATTCGCGGAACTGCATGCATTGGAGAACAAATGGTGGCATGGTGTACGTGGAGTGGGTGGTGGCACGCAGGGCCGCGTGTCACGTTGCGTTCCTGGCCTGCCGTTCCTTGGTTTGGTGTTTGTGAACTGCACTGCACAGCCCGCGTCGTGCGTATGTGCCACCGTTTGCACATGCAATGCACATGCGTGGAGATTGTCCCGCTCAGCCGGTCAGGCACGCTACCATACAATACCTTCAGTCGCCTGCACAGACTGCATAAGGGCCTCTCATTCCCATTTGGGGCAATTATGGCCAGTCCTGGGGGCCGTACCTGGATATTCATAACAACTGTAACACCATTGATTCCATATCATGTGGTCTTTAGCCCAACGCGGTGCCGGCGTGCGCCTCAGCCAGAGCTTCATAACGTGGCTCTATCTCATCGCCTGTGTGTCAGAACGAGATTCCCGCAGGGCCGTGCAGTGTGACTCCCATTGGGCCGTGCAGTGCGCATGTGCAGTGATATGCTTCAGGATGAAGAATGCACCTGGCCATGGCGAGGTGTCCGGGCTGTTCTGGCGGCTGCGCAAAAGACCGATGGTCTGATGATTGTCTCGAGCGGTGCCTGAGTGAGCGCGGTTTATCAGCAAAGGTGCGCTAAAAGCACCGGTGTCTGTACTGATCCGACCGCCTGTGCTGAAGCTGAAGCTCAAGGTAATCGCTCAGCGCTGCGGAAGGCTGGAAGGCATCCCGGCCCGGAATGCTGTGCACGTGTGCATGCGCATAGGCCCGGCAGAGCGACGAGAACCAACAACTGGCTACCAAAACGCAGAGCGGCGACATCGCCTGTGTGAGCACGCGCAAGCTGCCTGGCGCCTACGCAGTGTTTCTTGATTGGCCACAGCCTGCACTACTACCTGCTATCTGGTGCACGTCTGCTGAGCTGGCGGCGCCTAGTTGTAAAGCTGCGGTACGATATGTACATGCAACGCATGTATACAGTGCATGACCACTTGCATGGTATCACCACCTAAAGTGAGCTGCTGTTCATTGGGAGGGCTGGGTTGACTTTGTTTTGCAATGATGCGCGCCTGCACCCCAGTGGTTCTAACCACCGTGCGTGTGTGCATGACGGTGTCCGGGTGGGTGCAACCATCAGTGGTCAACCATGCACCAGTGAGCTGGCCTGCTTGACCTGAACCATATTATGGCAGACATGCAAGCCGTTTTCATGCAAACTCAGCGTGATCCGAGCACAGCTGTATGTACCGACTAATATGGCATAGAGACTGGCAGGAGGACGAGCATGCCGGAATTGTGTACAGTGCATGCTCTCAGCAAGAATTGTTGCTGCACAGGAACGAAAGTCAAAAAGCAAGTTGCATTGCGTTGAACGTTGCACTCAGCTGCTGATGCCCACTAGCACATGCTGGATTGCGCTCCCATACACGGGCGTACCGCAGTGCGGGCGTTGTCCGATTGCAAAAGCCACCAACGGTGTGACCTTGGCCAGTTGTTCACTGAGTTCCACTACGCGTCTGTGATTGGACAAAGCCTGCCGGTTGGTGCGAAGCATCCTGGCGTCGTTTCACGCGCCCCCCTGGGCCGCTTACCCCTGCCGTGTGGCCAGCCTTGAGGTAGGCGCCACAAGCTGTGTGAAGGAATAGAGAGCATCATTTTCTTGTCGCACAGTGCAAGCCTGTACATGGTTGTCAGTGCCCCACGTTCGTCGCTGCTGCGGGATATGCAGGTGGTGTCGTCCAGTGGAGTTGAGAAGATACCCGTTGACTGTTCGCCGCACTACACCTTTGGCAGGCGAGTGTACTGCACCACAACCTTGCGCTGGGTCAGCTTGTCTGTGTGTGTTGGTGGCATTGCCCTCGCTTCACTGGCGGGATGCTCACAAGCTGTGTGACATGTGCGCAGGGCAGCGGACGAGGTTGATATCTCCTTGCAGAGCCCCACGTGCAGCCGAGTACACGCAGCACTTGTTCACCATCAGGACGGCCGCATATTCGTGATCGACTTGCAGACGGTACGAGCTTGAGCTCTGCAGCAAAGCATGCCCTCGACAGCAAAGCACACCCGCAGATCGACACAGATCCCGCGTCCTGAGTTGGGCCTCCTGACTGAGCGCTTGACATACTCTTACTCCAGCAACAGGCCTGCATGGAAAAGCTGCTCACGTATCAACCCCCCCGTATTTGCGTGCTTGTGCAGACTCACGGAACCTTTGTGAACGGCAAGCAAATCCCACCAAACAAGCCTACTGCCCTCAAGGAGGGCACCGAACTACGCTTTGGTGGCCTAGAAACACGCTACATTGTCCACTGCGAGACCTCTGGTGAGCAAACAAGCCAACCTCGTGCCCCGTGGGTTGGAGTGCCCGCGTCCGGGCACACGCGGACTGCCAGCACAAGCAAGCCTAGCTGGTGCTGGTCCAGTTGTGTTTTGAGTGTGTGGTACTGTTGTGTTATTGTGTATGCTGTGATCCTGCCCACAGCTGAGAAGCGCCGTGCGGACGACCCCCCTCCCGCACGCCAGCCGGCCTCTTCACGCCCTCGCAGCGGCTCGGAGCACGCAGCTATGTCCACCGTACGCGCCTCACACCTGCTGGTGAAGCACAAGGACGTGCGCAGGCCGTCGTCATGGAAGGTGGGTGACGCCTGCACGACTGTGGCACGATACAGATCACCACGGCAATCATCACTACCCCCTGCGTGCATTGTTGCACTAATAAGAGTCTGCCGCTTGGCGTCTCGTGCCCTGGTGGGTGTGCATGGCCACCACTGCTGGCCGTAGCCGGCAGCCATACTCCATGACCATGTGAAGCCTGTTGGACAGCGTGGGCTTACACTAGGTGTGTTGGGTGAACAGGAGCAAGTGTGGCCGTTTTGAACTCGTTGGCGGTCCACCCCTCCACAGCCCTGCATTTGCCGTGTCCCTCTGCTGGGCATGGTTCATTGAATCCCCCCATCAGCTGATGGCTGCGGCTATGGCTATCTGGCCATGACCCAGATCGCCGATCTGGGTCATAGATGCACCATGCTTTGCTGCCTGCCATGGGTCCCGATGCGCATGGGCCGCTGCCTGCGTTGCATTATGTCAATGTTATTGTGGCAGGAGGAGAAGGTGACACGAACACGCGAGGAGGCGCTTGCCATGATCCAGGTGTGTGTGTGTGGGGGGGGGGGAGTGCCACACAAACACTCACAAGTAGGCGTGTGGCGGGATGCAGGGCCCCCGTATCTAGGGACACAGCGTGGGCGTGCTGGCCTTCAGTTGTACGCGCGTGCCAATGCTGGCCATGCACGTACGTGGCAGCATCTTACGTTCAGTGCCTCTACTGATCCTCATGGTTCAGCCACAGCACGGGGGACTTCTGAGGGGCCCCCTACACTGTGGCTGACCCATGTGGAATTGGGGGGCCTGTTGAGGTTGCCTGATGGAATTATGGATGGAATTAATGAATTGTGGATGGATTGATGCAACACAGCATGACACAGCGCCCCCAACACACCACCAATATTACGCCGTGGTATGTGGTCGTTGATCACCACTGACAAGGTGGCTAACGAAGTCATGAGTTACGACAGCTCCATGGATGCACAATCCAGGCAAGGCTGGGTGGGGGTGGGGGGGCAAACTGCTCCTCCACCCTGCATCACGACCACATATGAACACGCCGCGGGTCCATCTCCCATACCCACCATGCTGGCGCTCGCCATTTCTCCGCCTGCATGCACACAGGTGATATTGATATGTACGCGCATGCACGCCATTTGCGTATGTCGGCGTGTGCCATGCGCAGGCATTCCGTGAGCGCCTGGTGCGCGGCGAGGTGGATTTCGCCTCGCTGGCGTCCCAGGAGAGCCACTGCAGCAGCGCCAAGCGGGGCGGCGACCTGGGCGAGTTCGGGTGAGGCAGCAGCGGCTGCGGGATGAGACCCGCTGGCTGTCAGGCGGCGACAGTCGTTAATTGCTTTGTTACATCGCGGTGGTGTTCCTAACAGCTCAAGCCACACTGGCGTCCCTCCCTGCCTACCCCTACCTGCCACACACACACATATGGGCATATGACTGGGCCCGCATGCTGATGCCCGTGACCGTGGTTGTGCGTGTGCTACACGGGTTGTGTGGGTGCCGACTTGCCGGTGTCCCAGCCTCCCTAACCCGAGCACACCTTGCGCGCATGCGTTGCTGCCTGCAGGCCCGGGCAGATGCAGAAGGCTTTTGAGGACGCGACGTATGCGCTACAGGTGCGTCGAGGCATGCAGCATCGCACCGCTGCACCGTTGGGCACACAACAGTCACACTGCACACTGCATAGCTAACCCCATCCTCTGATGGCCTGCGGATGCGAGGCCACCATGTATGAAGTCCACCATCACCGCTGCACCACATGCACATGTGGTTTATGTGACCTGTCGGGATGCTCTCCAGCGGCTGTACATGCCAATCGAGAACTGTATGTGTGTCCTGAGCCCTACCCATGCGTCAGATTGGTCACCACCTGATTGGCGCAAACCAAGCGCTGCTGCTGCCACCGTGTCTGCTGCCCCCTGCAGGTCGGGGAGCTCAGCCAGCCGGTCTTCAGCGACAGCGGTGTGCACCTTATCCTCAGGACCGCTTAAATCAGGCCTTGCTTGTCCTGTCGGTGGGCAGTCACGGGCGTGTTCCATCGCATGGTATCCAGATTGCTGAACTTGACCTTTCTCATCAGCTTGTGTACCGAAGCTGGTGGGGCCAAGCGCAGCAGGTGTTTAGGCGAATGTGTGATGGAATTGCGCTGGTATGAGAATGCCATGCCATGCCATGCCAAGGTTCAGGGATGCACCGTGTGTGCTCAATTACTCATGAGCCATACTGTCCGCTTGCGTACCAGTGTGTGTATTCTATCGCGCACCGATACTGAGCGAGGCTCTCAGGGCCGGCATCACCAGCACACGCTGCGTGGAGCAGTGGCATGCCCTACATTCAAACAATGTGGCGCTGTACAGCATGGGGCAATCGTTACCTGCAATACCGCCATCGCAAGACCTGCGGCGGTGGGGTTGGCTTGGCTCGGGCGATGCTGTGGCTGCCGCTGCTGCTGTCGCTGCTGCGGCGGCAGCAGCAAGCACAGGGGATGATGCTCTGACCTGCCCTGCCGCAGCTGCAGGCCCTGGAGCTGCTGGCCTGGCCTGGCCTGACGTAGTGCACACTGAGGTAGTCGCCTGCCAATGCACGCATGCCACTCATGACACCCTTCCGCAATCGCCGGTAGTGCACGTATGGACATGCAGTGAGTGTTTCCGGATGCATTCACGCTTATGCAGCATTGTAGTGAACCTGTCACTGCACAAGCGAGCACGAGCAGAAGTAGCAGTGGTGCTGAGGCAGCGGGGCGTGTGCAATTGCATGAAGGAATGGTGCGGATGGATGGCTATTGCATGTTCAGATTTATCCAAAAGTTTACCCCATCAGACCTGGTCCAGCGCCACCTGCTGTGCACATGGCAGCAGCAGTCACTCCTCATGCATGCGCAGCCCATGCAGCGCACGGGCCACAGCACGCAATTTCGTTCTCAAGCGCAGGACCTCATCTCTTGCACTGGAGTGAGAAGCTTGTCTGGTTTGAAGAACACAGACAGGTGTACGAACTGTAGAACAGATCCTGTTCGAGTATAGTCGTGCCAAATTTGGGCAAGCCCAAAATATATATAACCCAAAGAGTGCTCGCAAAACGCCAATGGTGGGTTTGACACGTGAGCAGCCGCGACGTGGTGTGTTTTAGTCTTGTCACCTCACAGAATAAATGCTGCCGAGCAGGAAGAGTTACCAGTATGGCTCCCTGTTGGGCTCATCACCCTCGGCCCTGCCCTCACAGATTTGCAAACTTCATTCGAGCAAACCACAGCTGTGCGCTGCACTTGCCGCATGCAGAAATTTCAGCAACCTTGCACAACGTGGATTATTGAGCTGCGTCTTGCCTTGCCCGGTTGCGTCCATTGCTGTATGGTGTGCAAGTCAACACCGACCTGTCTGTAGCGGCACAGTTCAGCCGCAGCCATGCTCCATCAGGCCAGGGACTGTCGTTGCTGCTGGTTTTGGAAGATTCACTACGCAGACTGGATCAATAGTCTTGTGGGAAGGTGAGCTGCAGGAGCAGTAGCAGCCGTGGGCGCAGCTTCAGCCGCCGGCTTCGTGGAAGCGTTGCTGAGCGGCGCCGCCGGCAACGGTTTGTGTTGCAGGGCATGCCATCCTCGCCACCGTGTTGCTTTCCAAGACAGAGATACCGTATCTCGCGTATTGATGGGGCCTTACGCGCCACTGTGGCCTTAGCTGCGTGGCTCCCACAGGCCCCAGTGCCCATGCCGAGGCGGAACCATCAGTGGACTTCGCCCACCTTCAGGCAGCCATACAGCGAAACGGCAGGACCATGGCAATCAGAAGACGCACATCAGCATCTGCAGGATAGCAATTGCACACAGCGTTGTGAAGTTCAGCCTGGACTGGAACTCCGAAGAACGCGGGATTCGGTTTCGGACACCCATTCGGCCGGCCAAAGCACACAAAGACCACAAACAACTGCAAATGTGTTCCTGCGAAAACCTACCCCTGATTATGGTGTGTAGCATATGCTGGCGCCTAACGGCCAGTGTGATGGCGCACGGAAGGGCGGGTCGAGCAGGCGACCCAGGCTTAGCTTGGTGAAAGTGACCATCGCGACGAGCCATGAGGTGTCCTGGTGGCATCACGTGGAGTCTATGCTCGAGCCACGCTCCTCATTTTTTGCCGCAAGCTTTGCAGCCTGGCTGTAAGTGCGGCCGGGGAAGCACCCGCAGCGGTTGCCAAGGGTGCAGCTCCACTTGCCCTATGTGCTGGAATGCCTGGAGCGCCTTCTCTCAATCCATATGATACCTGCAGGCTCCCAGCGATAGGCTCCGTTGGGGTGCGATGTGTGGTTTCAGAATGGTTTCGGCGCGGGCTGGCAGCGTTGCCTTGCGGTAGTGAACGCCGGTCGTCCTAGCTTGCGTTGCACCAGGACATGGGTGGAACTACTACCCAGAAGCCATTGCCATGGCAGCCATGTTGTACGCCAGCTCCATAGGCATGCGTGAATCACGTGTCGCCACATGCACGCGAGGTGCACGCGAGCGTGGCGAGCCAAACGCACCTTGGTGTGCAGGCTTGCCATCATATCCCATATGGCTCTGCTTCTGAAGCATGGCCCATTCTGAGAGGTAGAACGCTCCATGCCGGCTCACGGTGCAACACTTCAACCTGCTTCACTCAGTTGTTGCTGTGCGCACTGGTTGCGATGATGGCTGCGTCTCAATGGCGCAAACGTCGTCTGGTACGTAGCAGCTGGCACCAGTCGGTGAGTATCCTATATTCCTATCGCACGGTCGGCCCTGCATGCAGCAATGCCGGGGTAGCAGCAAAGACCTGTTTGCTGCTGTGGCTGCTGCCATCAACCCCCGTCAGCGTAGGTGAGGAGGGTGAGCAGGTGGGGTGTACACCTTTTTCAATACCATGCATGTGGATGGTGTATGTCCGTATGTGTGATGGTGGCAGCGCAACGTGCATTCACGTGTTCACACAGTGCAGATGGTTGTGCCTGGTTGCGACAGTGTAACCAAGCAGGACAAGAAGGCTGCTGCAGCCTCTCGGATCCTCGCCCGTGCACCCACACGCAAGTGTCCATCCTCAACCCACGCACACCACCGCATCCTCATCCAATGCCTCTCTCCGTTTTGGCTATGCGAGGGCAGTTGGGTGTGCATGCATGTGTGGATGGTGGTGGTGGTGGTGCGTACATGTGGGGCGAGCATCTCCGAGGGAAGGGAAAGAGCCCACTGCACCTGCGCTGGCCGACAGGCGGGGCTGCAACAGACTTGTTGTCCTTTTGGTGGCTGGTGCAGCATGACCAATCACCACCATCTGATCTATCCGTCTGGTGCTGCCTTGGAAAATGCCTAGTGAGGATACAGCACGCACCATGGCAAGGAGGTACGAGACCAAGACCGTAGTTGTACCACGCTTTCAGCCTGTCTGCGGAGCAACGTCAACAAAAGTGAGCACATCAACACAACATGTCAGGTTGACATGACCTCGCCGCAAGAACGAAGTGCCACGTTTCCTGGTGGGGATAGAAACTTATGTGAAGCGATGAGGGACAAATTGCAGTCAGTTCCCGATGTCAGGTGAGCCAACTTTTCGCCAGCTGGGCACTCAAAACGGGTTCATATGGCTTGAACCCAGCAAACGTCTGCGTTTGTTGTGAATCGGATCCCGGTCGCTGGCGCTGGCATTACCATCAACCACCGTAGCCAAGCTGCTTGTCTCCTCATGCCCTTAAGCTTAGACATCAGCCAAGATCACGGTGACATCACAAGCTTGCAGAAGAGGGCCTAAGCTCCCATGCCCATGGAAGTGGCATCAACACTCGACTCTCTAACAACCCTGTTGCCTGGTTGGCACGTGCGCAGTGGTGACACTGGGCAGATGCAACACTCAGCCGCTCACCTGACGAAGCTGCTGGTTTGGTGGCCTGCTGCAGTGGCGCCCTTTGGTTGGCATACGTGTGTTCAATGGTCCTGAGGTCATGGTGCGCTTCGTCAACAGCGGGGCAGAGAGTGCAGGCCAGAGCTTTGACGTTTTTTGACAAGGCATGGCAATGACATGTGCTGAATCATCACTGAACGTGCTTCCTATGCTGAAGCCCAGAAACCACCAACCTGCACGCCCACATCACTTGCATTCGAAACCCGCACTAGCTTACCCGCATGCAGCGGCCACCCAGCGAGATTGTCTCTCACTGCGGCAATGAGCATGCATGGCATCATCAGGGTGCATGCTTGCACGTGGGTGGCTGTGTGTGCCTGGTGCTGGTGGTTAGCGTCAGCAGTCAGGGACGGTGTACACCTTCAGCGATTACGCTTTGGCTGAAGATAGCGTTGGATCAGCATGCGAGGTCGCGGCCATTTAGACAAGAGTGTTGGCCAGCTACGGCCTTCCCAACCAGCTAGGCCGAGAGGGCCTCATGGTCACCTGACCTTGTGTGCGCTTCTGCAGCGTTGCAAGGTGACAGCCGATCCCATGAAGGCCTGGCCAGCTGTGCAGCCGCACACATGCGTACAGCACTACAGCCTCACGATTGAGCGCATGAGCTGTGGAGCTTATGTGGTGTGGTTGCGGGCTAGAGGCCTTGAGGCAATGTTTGGGTGGCCTTCGTGCGTGAGTGTAGCACATGCACTACGATACGGTGATGCTGGTTATAAATACTTATAATGAAGGATGCCATGAGGGTGTGAGGAGCGGCAACACCTTCCTTTGCAAGAGCAGGAATACACATCCGTCTGGCTTAGCACACCTCACCGCACAGGTGGTTACGTGTGCATGCAATGGCAGGAGGCTGCACAGTCGGCGGTGCAGATACAAGGCAGCAGCTGCGCAAAACACGCCCTGCTCCGCACGCTAAACAATTCAGGGGGCACGGTGTATGCAGCATCGGCTGTGCCTGGCGAACGCAGTGGGCAGTAGTGGCGCACTTCTGTGGTGCACACCACACCGCACAAGGACCCGCCATTCCGTAATCTGCAGTTAGGGTAAGGACGTCGTGTTGTCCACGCCAGCAGCTCACCCCCACTCTAGTCAGCGGTCAGGGCCGCATTGACAACAGCTAGCACAGCTTATTGCATGCACAATGGGCCTGCAGTTAGCTAATGAGGCGGTGCATGTGGCAGGCCACCACACCGTCACTCCGCTAAGACCAAAGCAGGCAGGGGCGGGGGGGACGCACTGCGCACGCATGCATGCATGAAAAGGCTCACGCACGTGGCAGCCCTGTGCACACCCAAGCAGAGTCAGGATTTGACCACGAACATCGCATGTCGATGAGGGCAAGCAAGCATTGTTCCGGTTCCGTGCAGTTTCACATCCGCAGAGCACAAGCGCATGGTGGGCGATCCGCTGAGTTGGCTACGATCAACATAAGATCAGCCGCGCCCAAGGTTTAAAGACCGGCTGATCCACTGATCAGCCACCAGCTGCCCATCAGCTGCATGCTACAGGCTGGACAGCGCTCACAAATGAATGGCCAATTGCTGGTGAATCCACATACTCACGAGCAGCAATGACGTGGGGAGCGCCTAACATTGGCCCCCCCACCCGCAAGGCAGAAAACAGACTCAAATCATCAAGCATCCCCCTAATGGCCATGGCCGCAACCTCATTGCCGTCGTAGTGCCGATGGTTATGAGTTACGACCACACGTCCTTGACGTAGCGCCGCGCCTCCGTGAGGCTGGCCAGCAGCGCGGCGGCGTCCGCCTCGCTTAGCGAGCCCTGCTCAACAGCCACAGCCTGCACACATGCACGCACGCACACATGATCATGCGTCAATGCCAAGGCGCGGGGGCGTCTGTCACAGGTGAGAGGGACGGAAAGGCACGCGCACACACACACACACACACACACATTGAGGCCAGGCCCGACACATAGCATCCTGTACTTATGCCTGCTGTGCACAGCTGCTTGCGCATGCATGTGGGCATGTGAACGAATGCAGCATTGCATTCACCAACCCAGCCGCTGCTCATAGCTGCCTGCCGTCACCGAGTCGCGCACACCCCAGCTCCGCAGCCGCACTCACGCACTTGCATCACCCTTCCCCATCTCGGCTGTTCACCCCGGACCCTGGACCACTGACCCTGCTGGACGCTGCTCGTGCCCCGTGTTCAGGTGACTTTTCGCTTCGAGTTCAAGTGCTGCCTGTTGCTGCGCTGCGTTGTCGTTGCTGAGCTCTAGCCAGTTTCTAGTTATTTTGTCGCTCTGCCTGCCCTGCTCACGTGCACTCGCACTGCATCTCGGGCTGGGGTGCCCTTGCGCGTTGCGCGCTAATCAGCTTCAGCATCAGCACCGCTGCAGCAGCACAGACAGTTTTAACATACTTTCACTCACAGACCGCTCTTACTACAACCACCGACTCAGAGCATCAGACCGCTGTTTCCTTTACGCCAGCCGTCAGCGCAGCCCAGACACCTCGCCACTCTCAGGTGCAGTTCCCACTATCACGCATAAGCACACATACAAGCACACTGCACGGCCCCACGGAAAGCATACTGCATGGCCCAGCGGGAAGCAAAATACTTGAACACACACTTCTGCTTCGCATATCCACACTGCGTGGCCCCACAGGAATCATACTCACACACACATCCCTCATCTACCATCTACCAACGGGACCGCTCGCGTACGATACGTGATGCAAGTTGCAGTGTGCAACACGACAGGACATTTGTTGCATCAGCTGTCAAGACCGTGCTTGCCAGCAAACGTCCGCAGCACAGAACACCGCCTCAGCGCCTGTAATGTCGCAACACGTCGTGCATGCCGTAGCGAGAATGGCAAGAGGGCACCGAACCCTCGCCCTACACACGCCCTCCCTGGTCCACAGCAACCCACGATGATGGCATACATGCTTCATGCATGTCTGTACAGTACTCGCGTGCGTGTGCCTACCTGGAGCGCTGCGTGAACGTCCTTGGCCATGGCGACGCCGTCGCCGCACACGTACACATGCGCGCCCGCTGAGATGAGCTGCCACACCTTGGCGCCCTGAGCCTTCACAAGGTCCTGCACACACACAGCCAGCCACACGCATGCACAAGCCCGTGTTGACGGCAGCCAGGTTCAGATGAAAGCAGGACAACAGCCGGGGTACATGCAGCAAGACGGACTGCGGCCAGCACTGCTGCATGCCAGCCGTTTGACACGCACTCACATGCAACCTGGCAGGACGATCGCGTCATCGTGCACAGCTGTAACGCGATGTCGCACATGTCAACATGTGCGTCAGGTCCAGTGCCTCATCAATGATCACACCGCAGCTCACACACACACACACGTACACTGCACGGCATAACAAGTACACTGCACGGCCCCACGGAAAGCATACTGCATGGCCCCATGGGAACCAAACATTCCTAAACACCGCGTGCTTACCTGCACGTACACCTTGGCCTCCTGTGCGCGGCTGAAGGCCACGTGCAGGTGGCTCAGCGTGCCATCCGCCTGCAGCGCCTTGAAGTCATCCCTGCACATGCAGTGACATGCATGCACAAGCGCAGCAGAACACACCGCATCAGCAGCAATGTGGTGAGCTACAGTGCCCTGCTCACACACACCATTGTGCAGCACCCACTGCCGGCCGACAATTGCACAATTGGCTGTATGCCACTATGATTACAGCACACTACTTGATTATCTTATGGGGCTGATAACCTGCTGGTTGTGGCCGACTGACTCACTTGTAGATGTAATCCTCCTCCTCCAGCCGGCAGCCGAAGAACAGCATCGACTCGCCGACCTGCGCGCGCGGCGCGCCCGCCTGCTCCGCGGCGGCGCGGCGCTGCTGCAGGAAGCCGCGGAAGGGCGCCACGCCGGTGCCGGGGCCCACCATGATGATGGGGGTGGACAGCGCGTCTGGTAGCCTGACGAGGGAGGTGGGGAGCGAGCGAGGGAGGGAACGGTTCAACAGCAGGGAGGGGCAGGGGGGAAAGCAGGCACAAGGTAGGCATGCGCGTGGATGTGACACCTATATCACTCCAGTACGCCGTCCCAAAGTGTTAATCCACGCAGCATGGCGGACGTCAGGGTGGATGTCGCTTGGTGATAATGCGCAAGCCGCACGAGGATGTGCGAGGCAGCAGGTCAAGGGCAGCTTGTGTGCAGGCGCGTGTGTGGGCGGGCGGGCGCTCACCTGAAGTCCGCCGAGCGCTTGAGGAAGATGGGCACCAGCAGCGGGTCGGGCGGCGGCGCCATGCCTGAAGTGAGCGGCTGCACCAGGCGGTCCAGTGCGGTGGAGGCCACGCCCAGGCGCACGCCGTAGCGCGTCTTGAAGCGCACCACAGACAGCGCAACCTGCAGGCAACCACCAGACAACGGTGGTGTGCGGAGGCAACGGGTGTCGGCATGCTAGCTTCACACAAAACACTGCCCTTGAATGTAATTCTGAACGTGCCAATCTTGATCACCTTGTTATCATTGAATAAGTGGATAACCCACGAAGCAGAAGCTCCGCAGACAACAGCTCGGCTGCATCGTTGCGGCACTTCACACTGCCTCATACACCCATGCATGTTCAAAGTTGGAACCCACAGCGCTGTTCGTGAGACAGCGCGTACCTGCAGCTTGTTGGGGCAGGCCAGCTGGCTGCACGTGATGGAGTAGTAGCGGGGGGCCAGGGGGGGCAGCGCGTCGATCAGCGCGTCCAGGGGGGGCGAGCAGCTGGGGAAGCGCGTCAGCAGGTCCAGCAGGCCCGCGCTGTGCTCCAGCACCTCGTGCGTGTACGCGTCCTTGCCTGAAGGGGGGGGGAAAGAGGGAGGGAGGGAGCGGGCGAGCGTGATGGGGAGGGGAGGAAGGTACGGGCACGTGATCACACAGACGCGAAGTTCAGTCGCTGGCGCTATACGCAGCGCTACATGCGGCCTGCTATCGGAGGTACAGAGCTGTCCTTGTCAAGAGGTGTGGGCGAGCCAGCACAGCACAGTGCACATGATGATTCTTGTGTGAGGCACGAGACGGGTTCATCCAACTGAGCAGCGACACCACAGCATAGGGGCAGCTGTAGCTGTGGCTGTAGCTGTAGCTGTGGCCTGAAGGCCCACTGGTTTGGTTCCCCAGACACCGCTGCAATTAGGGTCAACTGAAAACCTGTCACTCAAGTCAAGGACCAACTGACCCGCAAGCAGTAAGAGTGACCGAGTGCGACTTGATCAAATGGCATGCCACTGAACGCCGATGCATATGTGTCGGTGCTGCTGACACGCGCGGTGCAGCAGCAGCAACGGCTGCCTCAGGCCCCGCGCTGGCCCACCTACCTGCCCTGCTTGAGAGGTAGAGCAGCGTGCGCTTTTCCGCAGGGTCCTTGCAGTGCTCGGCCAGCAGGCGCAGCAGCGACTTGCGCGCGGGGCTGCTGATGTCCAGGCAGCGGAAGAAGGCCGTCCACACGGAGCAGGGGCGCGGCAGGTGGGGCAGCAGCTGCTGCCCGCTGCCATCAGACGCCTGAGGGAGGGAGCAGAGGCCATGACAGTTGTATGTACTCACGTGAGATCATGAACGACAGCTCTGTGTGGCGAGTACTGACAACGTACGGTGCAGCATAAGGTGCAGCCTGAAATGCACATTAAATTCCCTTGTCTTGATGAGCCATAACCAAGCTTGCATAGTTGCATGGTATCCAGAGAGTATCATTTATGTACAGCATTCTCCACAGCACGTGCACTCGTCAGCATTATGACAAACGGATGCTGGCACATGGTGCGGTCCCTCCCTCTCGCCCCGCGCCCCCTCGCCCCGTCGCCTGACTGACCTGCACGCTGAAGACCTTGTCTTGCGGAGCGTTGAGGCGCTTGAGCAGGTTGGTGACGAGCTCGGTGGGGTTGGGCATGAGGATGCCGATGGCGTCACCCGGGCTATACTGCATGCCGCTGCCCTGCAGCCCAAACTCCACGTGCAGCACCTTGCGCTCCGACCAGTAGGCCGTCATGTAGCTGTGAGCATGTGCAGCAAGCGTGTGGCAAGCGTGTGAAGAAGCACATAGGCACACAAGGGGGGCAGTGTGCGTGAGCGCGGCGCCGGGAAGGTCAATCGCTGCACACGGCTGCTTGTGCACGTGCTGCTGCTGGTGCGTCATGCAGGCATGACTGCTGCGCCTTGCCCGCGCTCCTCCACGCACAGCTTCCAGATGATCCGGGTGGGTATAGTACGGCATGCAGGTGCTGTGATGAAGATAAAGGCTTTCCAGCTTCCAAGGTGCCACGTTTGCTGGGGTGGGCTTGAAATTGTTTGGGTATGCAAGCCGGTATGCAAGCGCAATCATGGTGTGTGCATGCAGGTGCAGGTGTCTGCGGGCAGGCGGTGATCTGCAGGCGGCGGCTCACCTGGCGTCCATGATGGGCGCCCAGAAGGGCTGTTGCGCGCTGTACACGCCCTGCATGCGGTAGCGGCAGCACCAACACCATGAAATCTATTAATGGCCCAAGCCAACGATTGGTACGAGTAATTTAACACAAGGCCAGCACTGCGTTTGGATCAGTACTCTGATGCTTGCTGCCCGCCTGGCTCACGCATGCACCTCAGGGTCTATGTAGTCCACATCCTTGCGTGACGGGCGGTGGTCCTCAGCAAACACAACCTTGGCCGCCTGCACGCAGCAAGCCCACCACGCACGCATGCAGCACGCAGTTAGCCACATGAACACAGACAGAGGCACAGCCGCACTGGTATTCGCATAGCAATATAGCATCGACACTCAAACCTAAGCCATAGCTAGGCTAAGCCTGCAAGGATGCAACAGGCAACAATGCACGAAATGGGGCTTATCCGAGCACTAACGAGATGCTTCCTGCAGCTCACGTTCGCTTCGTTCTTCTCCCAGGCCAGCTTGATGCGGCAGGGCAGCAGCGCGGGCGCGCCCTTGGTGTCCACCCCCACGGGCGCAAGGCCCAGGTTGAGGCCGTAGCTCTGCTCCTGCTTGCGCGCCACCACCGTCTCCTCGCGCTTAGGGAAGTGCACGCCCAGCGGCTTGGGCATGGAGCGAGGCGAGGAGATCTCGGTGCTCCTGCGGCAGCAGCAAGCGGGACACGAGCCACAGCACGGTACGTGAAGCGGACGCTCTTGACATCGCAGTGCACGGTTGACGCTCGCCACATATGCACTCAGACATGGCTTGCCAGGTGTGAAGGAACTGGCCTGTGCACAAGAGCTTCCGTGACACCCATCCCCTCATCCCTCCCGCAGCGTACACCCACCCCCCATAGTCACAGGACCGGTCCACCACTGCCCGTGCGTGAACTTCGTCTTGGTTCTGTCCATCCCTCATCACTCACTGTGAGCAAAATCCCCCCTCGCCCTCCGTTGCCCTACAGCAGTACAGCCCCCTCCCCCGCTGTCTGACCATATGCCTCCTAGCCCACCTGCGTGCGCCTCCAGCCGTACGCTGCGCCGCGTTGTGCAGCCCGATGCGCATCTCAACGCTCTTCCTGAACCCCTTGCCGTTGCCGTTCGCGCCGTTGGCGGCGGACGGGCGCGAAAACACGGAAGGGGGCGGGGGACCCGCGGCGGATGACACGGACGTGCCCGTCGAAAACAAAGCTGACTCGGTCGCAGCGCCATCCACCGGGGTAGGTGCAGAGGTTCCCGTCTCGAACAACGCGGCCTCGGTCGCAGCGCCATCTACCGGGATAGGTGCAGCGGTGGCGGAGGCCTCAGGGAGGTTTGGCTCTGACATGGTTGGCGCCGGGGCGGCTGCGGTCCATGGCGCCTCTGGTGCGGGCGCAGCCTCTGCTGCAGCAGGTGCTCCGTCAGCATCAGCAGCCACAGCGATCGCAGCAGCAGTTGCCTCCACAGCGCCATCGCCGTTTGCTTGTTGGCTGTTCTCAGCAATGCTTGCATCGACCGTGCTGCCCGTCTCTGCCTCTGCTGGCTGACCCTCCTCCTTTGTGAGGAGCTCTCTCAGCATCTCGGTGGTCTTCTGACGCTCCACCTTAGCGGGCTCCTCACCCGTCGCCTGGGCTGGTTCCGGAGCCGCAGTTTCAGCTGGTTCCGGAGCCGCAGCTTCAGCTACTTCCTGAGTCGCAGCTTCAGCTGGTTCCGGAACCGCAGCTGACGGTGCAGCGGCTGGCGCCTGTGTGGCGTCAACTGCGGGCGCTGAGGGTTCGGAAGCTGCTGCTGAAACTGCAACAGCTGCAGTGGCCGGCTCAGCCTCTGTGCTTGCAGCTGCAGCCTCGGGTGCAGCAGCGGCTGGTGGTGGCGCTGCTGCTGTCGCCGAGGGTGCCTCTGGAGTGGCTGCTGAAGTGAGAGCAGGCGCGGGTGGTGTGGCGGTCGCAGCTGCTGCCGCCGCTTGCTTGAGTGCATCCCACAGCCCCTCCGTCCAGGGGTCAACCACGCTCTCTATGCCGTCCACCTCGTCAGCCTCACCGGCCTTGTAGAACAGCTTGGCACCGAGGTCGGTGAGCCTGCAGGACAACCGCAATACGCATAAACCCACACAGGGCCATCAGGATTTTGAAGGCTGATGCATGATGATGCACCCACCCAGGCTACGCGTGTGCACCGCTCACAGAGTCATCCTAAATACCTAAATCGGACCCTGAAGTGGGGGTTGGACGCTGACTGGCATGGACTCGTGGACTCATGGGCCACACAAGGCTCATGCGACACACATGGCACGTATGCACCTGCCCAGCTGCTATCCTGCGCATTCTCAACAACGATTGGCGACATGCAGCACTGCGGTGGCGCACTGGGGCGTGAGCACTCACTTGGCCTTGAACGCGCGGGACACGTGCATGAAGCGTGTGTAGTTGCTGTCGCCAAGGCCCAACACAGTGAACTGAACGCCGTCCAGGCGGGCCGCGCCGGCCTTGCGGCTGTGCACCCACGCGTTAGCCGCGTTGTCCGGCGGGTCTCCGTCCCCGGTGGAGCTGGTGACCAGCACCAGCAGCGGCGTCTTGGCGGCGCTGATGCTGGCCCAGCCCAGCTCGTTGAGTGACAGCGCTTGCGCGGCGTAGCCCCGCGTGACAGCCTCCGCCGCGATGTTGCGCGCTATCTCCTGCGCCGTGCCTGTTTGTGAACCGTACGTCACCATCACAGGCGTCTTTTTCGCTTCCCCATCAGCTGGCGGTGTTACTGCGGCTGCTGGTGCTGCTGGTGCTGGTGCTGCTACGGGCGCGGGCGTAGGCGTCGCAGGTGGTGGCGTGGCCGTCCGAGATGTCGGCAGCGACGATGCTGCGACTGGTGCTGCATCCGTGGCCGTCGAGCCGGCTGCCGCCAGCTTGAGCGCGTCCCACAGACCCTCCGTCCAGGGGTCAACCACACTCTCTATGCCGTCCACCTCGTCAGCCTCTCCGGCCTTGTAGAACAGCTTAGCACCCAGCTCCAGAAACCTGCACATGCGCATGGCGGTGACGCGGGTGAGGACAAGCACACCCACATAGCAGTCGTGCAGGTGCACAGCGGGTTGCGTGGTGTTGGCTGGCAATGCACTCGCCATGTGGGCAGGCAGGCACCTTGGCCCAAGCCCCGATGTTGGGCCGCACGCAACCAGCTTGCCGTTCCAAAGGTTGTGCGTGTCATACTCGCTCAAATAGGCTCTGAGCCATAAAGCATGCCAGAAGGCATCATGCTACTTTGATATGCAACTGTTAAAGGTGGTTCCCGCGAGAGGCAGCCATACACACATACACCCCAGCATCGCCACTCACTTGGCCTTGAACGCGCGGGACACGTGCATGAAGCGTGTGTAGTTGCTGTCGCCAAGGCCCAGCACCGTGAACTGCACGCCGTCCAGGCGGGCCGCGCCGGCCTTGCGGCTCTGTGTGCGAACCACAGGCAGTCGGCGCACAAACACATCAGAATAAATGCGCTTAGGAAACTGTCTCGGTGTGCAGCCACATGTACACATGTTTGTGTACACTGCCGGCGCGCACAGGCATTTCGTAGAGTGCGCGTACAAGCACGGGAGGGGCTTGGCGCTATCCAGCAATGGCCCTGGTAGGGTGCCAGCCGCACACATGGGCGGATATGGCCGTGCAGCGGACACCGAAGGGCACATGGGGGGTTCAGCATTCACATGTTCATGCAGCAACTCCTCACAGGAGGACCCTGGTGGGCACAGCTGCAGCCGCAGCTGATTTGGGTCACGCGGGCGCACAGGGTACGGTAGGTGACCGGCCTCACCTGCACCCACGCGTTAGCTGCGTTGTCTGGCGGGTCGCCGTCCCCTGTGGAGCTGGTGACCAGCACCAGCAGCGGCGTCTTGGCGGCGCTGATGGCAGTCCAGCCCAGCTCGTTGAGTGACAGCGCCTGAGCGGCGTAGCCCCGTGTAACAGCCTCCGCCGCAATGTTGCGCGCTATCTCCTGCGGTGCGGGAGCGGAAATCATAGATGTCACACTGTGCATGAAATCCATGAATCAAACACTGGGGCGCAACAGGGTTGATGTCGCCTGTCAGTCATCGCCGTGTGCATCAGGCACCCTGCCACAACGCCCATAAACCTAGCTTTGTACGTGTGCTGTGATCCAGTTCGCGTATGGTGTAACCTTCACACAGTTGTAAAGTCTCCATGATTTGCGCGTGCGTTTTCACATTCGCTCGCTCCACGGCGCCTGCACAGCGTACGCCCTACACCAGTATACTCCGCAGCCCGCACCTGCGCTGTGCCCGTCTGTGAGCCGAACACCACCATGAGGCGCTTCTCCGGCTCAGCGTTGGTCGTCCGCACGCTGCTGGCGACCGAGGGGGGGTTCAAGGTCTTGGCGCTGTCACTCAGCGGCGCCGCGCGCTGCTGCCTACAAGGGTTCAGGTGCACAGGCGTCAGGTGGGCTGTTGCACAGGATGGTGAGCGAACTTGACAGGTCATGAAGACTGCACGCGTTCGTGACACTAGCGAAGCACATCACTGATCAGGGCGCATAGTGTGGACGCATAAAGCAGTCATGGGTGTTTCCAGCATCGCCATGCGCGTATGGAAGAAGCTATGGAGGGTGTTGTCCAGGCGAATCGGTTCTCTGCATGTGCTGCCGTGTTGGCATTGTGGTTCATGACTTGATGAGCCAGTCGAATACTGGTACGTGCCTGAGGCGTGCCAGGATGGCCGCACCACCGGAGAGAGCTACGGCGCCGTTGCTACCTCCAGCTGAAGGCGCTGGTGAGGCAGAGGGCGAGGGGGAGACAGCTGTCGGTTGCGGCTCAGGCGACGCCTGTGGAGCTGCTGCCTGTGGGTCAGGTGCAACGCTTGTCGTCGCCACGACAGCCCCGAAGCCGGGCCCAGCAGCAACCACCACAGCAGCAGCATCAGGCACCGTAGAAGGGTCTACATCAGTCACAACGTCTGGCTGCCCAGGAAGGGGAGAACCAGCTGCTGGTGGTCCGACCGCGACGCGCTCGCCCACGGACAGTTTTGCTGAAGGGCTTGCTGCGGGCCCCGCTGCTTCTTTGGCTGCTGCGTCCAGCAGTGGGCTTGCCGACCTTGTCTGTGCTATGCTAGGGCCTCCTGGCGGCGAACCCTTGCCATTGGCTGTGCTGAAGGGGTCAATTGACCGACGCACATTGGCAGACGCCTGCACTTGCGGGACCTGCGTAAGGAAAAACAAATAGGCACTCTGTCAGGAACGAAGTACCACACAAGTAATCGGTTGTTGTTATCTCACAGCTTGATACAAAAAAACACTCTCCAAGAACCTAAGGGGTCGAGTCCACCATGAACAATAAAGGCGGCAAAGGCACGGTAAGGTGTGCAAACACTAAAGCCAGAGGGTTGAACATGCTAGTCCTCACGTTGATGCGGCGATTGCAAAACAGCCACAGGAACGTTTCTTTGCAGCTGGGCTCAGGTATGTTCAGCGACATGCTGGGAAGGGGTCGAGCGTGTGAGCTCAAAGTATTGGTGAGTCCATTCACAAAGGTGGTGCGGCGTCATGCGCGACACAACAACCTTTATCCAGCATGATAGCACTTGCTACAACTCAACACGGTGCCACGATGCTTTTCCAACAAGTATCAGTCGTAAACACGGAAGATGGTAGAGAAATGTACCGAAGACAAGAAAGGAGTTGCAGGAATAAAAGGACCTCAACCCGTTAACGATACTATCGCGAGTGGGGTTCCCAGCACGATTCGGAGCCTAGTGCAGTACGGAGCCAAGTCCTATATCCTACCGGAACCATCAAGTTGCCGGCAAAGTAAACAGGCTCAGCTTGGTGGGTGTTGGCAGTTGGTATTGGCAGCCGTATTCATTTTGTATCAGCTTGCCTTGCTTGCAAGGAAGCACGTGCTGGCATTAGCACGGCTTGCTTTCCGACGGATGGGGAAACGAGGCCGTACAGAACCTTCAGACATGATATCCGTTGTATGTATACACAAATTGAAGCAGGTCTCTGTATAAACAACATGCACATCCTACACAGGGACGAGGTGTCATATGCACCGAATGCCGTCATGCAGAAACGTAATCAAGCAGCTGCACCCGGGATGCCAGCAGCCCATCACAATTTCTCAGCATGCGCCAATCAGAACGTGTCAATGCTGGCCTGGCCAGCTCGAGGCCCCTCGGGCCTCGAGCTGCTGTGAGGTTGCGAGGCTCAACTGACGCCTTGCTATACTACGCCCCGCCAACAACACAAGCCCAGCAGGACTGCGCAGTGCGCTGTGTCCTAATGCTGTTGGGCATTCTCCGGACCCAACAGTGCAAGCGTTGGGTTAAAATTGCGTTGTTGTGTCACTGCCCAACCACCCAGCAGACACCTTGCTTGACCCACCTTGGTAGGGTCCGATGTGCTGCAAGCAGAGTGATTGGGCCCATCAGCACCAGAGTCACCTGCTGCTGCTATTGGCACGGTGAGCTGGCCCTGTGCGAACAGCTTCTGAGCCCCTGCACAGCCGCACACGCCATGCCGCAAAAGGTGCATGCAGAGGGACCTTCTGCGTTGTAATCGACCAGGATGTTTGGTGCAACACACTTCAGCATACGATGCTCGTGGTGCTGACCTTGTCCTGCAGACACAGGTAGCTCCACCAACGTCACCATCGCCGCCGCCCTGCTGTGTTCAAAACTCAGGCCTCAGGCCCTGCGATTGGCGTTTGTGTGAGCTTGTCGCAAGAAGTGGTTCAGTTGAGGGTGCAAAAGCTGAACAGGAAACACTGATAATAAGTTGAATAATCACAGCCCATGCAAGTATATAGTAAGAGGGGCCACACACTGCGTCATGTTGAGGAAGGGACCACGCGAAATGCAGCACCCTACCATGAGACCGGAGGCCATGTGGGGGGACACGAGCAATCACGCCGGACGCAGTGCATGCATGCTGATGCTACATAATCCGCTTGGAGGAATGATTGAGGAGAGAGAGTGCACAGCGTGGAATGGCGGGGTGGAACCGCAGCAGCAGTCGCCAAACGTCATACACCTGTGCGACAGTCAGGTGTGTCATAAGCGTGGCCAAAGTGGCGGCAGGCAACATATGACATTTCCATACAACAATGAAGCCCGGCACACTGTGAAGCCGTGGGCCTGCAGGCAGGCAGCCGCGGCAAGGTGGTGGGCGGCTGCACGAGCCACATGGCGCGCGGCGGAGAAGTCACTACTAGGCGCGAATTGCACCAGGACCAGGGGATGATGCAACAGAGCCGGTGGAGCTGGTGAGCAGTGCGGGATGAAGTCGGGCAAGCAGGGGCGGGGCACGAAGCAGCGGCGGAGCAGGCGGGGTTTGATGCGAGGGGCGGAAGGGGGGTGGAGACAAAGCCCCCTGCACGAAACCCCCGCCAGAAAGCCCTCCAGCAACTGCATGCAAGCTCGGCCGTTGAGGGCAGCGATGAGGCCAAGTCTTACATGTGACTTGACTCACATGCGCCATCCTGCTAAATGTATCTATGTATCCCCGTATGAAGTCCAATACGGACAACAGTTCACGTACAGCACCTGAGGGTTGCCACTGTTGCCCTGTTCACGGCTAATTGTCCTCAGCGCTGACTTTTGCTGCTGCGACTGCAATTCAGACATGACGGACGACGTCGGTATTGTCTTGTTTGCGGGTGGCAAGAATCGAAAGAGCAAGCGTAAGTCAGAAGGCAACACAGACGTACACAGCAGGAAAAGGGCAGCGAACACATGCTCCCCGACCGGTGACGCCGCCGCCGCTGGTGCTGCGAAAGGGCTGAGCGTGAAGAAACTTGGGAAGGAGCCTGCTCTCGTCAGCACAGTAACAGAAGCGCATGAAGCAGATGCTTTGGAGCAACATAATAACTCGCACCCACGGCCCGTTCAAACGGGGGAGCAGGATGTGGGCACGGCCGACAAGGCAGCCGAGCAGGAGGATGCAAATGCAGAACAGCGGCGGGACCAAGGAGAGCCATCCACGTCTGCACCAACTTCTTTCAGGGAGCTCGGGCTGTCAGAATGGCTGGCAGGTATTCCCAACAGCCCAATTGTTTTTGCCTTGCACGTCGAAATCGGTGGCAGCGGCCCCAGCACGTCGCCCTGGCCCCAGTATCAAACTGTTCATTTTACCAAGCTGAACGCACGACTATTATGTGCAAGTGTCCCAGAGTGTGTGTGACAGCATCACACGTCGCCACTGACGCTAGTGACATCGACATGCTATTTGGTCGCAGGCGTGTGCAAGTCCCTGGGTATGAACGACCCCACGAACGTTCAGCAGGGTTGCATACCTGCTATTCTCGCGGGGCGTGACGTAGTTGGGCTCGCACACACAGGCTCAGGCAAGACGGCAGCGTTTGCGCTGCCGATACTGCAGGTGAGGCCACAACCAGCGGGGGCCACCACTGAGCAGCAGCCACTTCCACTTTCACTTGTGATGCCTGTGGCCTTCCAGTCGCGTGCGAGGGATTGTGCATACCATCATGGATACGCGTTGCGCTTGTGCAACCCCCCCCCAGCCCTGCTGCCCACCCACACACCCACCCACGGCGCTTTTACAGCACGAATGAACATAACGTTTCACGCGCATGGTGCACTGCTGGCCCTATCGCTCAAGCTTCATGCAACAGCCATGCATGCTGGCCGTGCATGCGTAAGGACATGGTGCAGTGGTCCGCACGGAAGGCACACCCTCAGCACTGTACAGTGTACACCCGCCGATTTGGTAGTCCAGCATGTTTGCGGCAGCCGCCGCGTGTAATCGTGCGCTTGCGCCGTCATCCTGCGCTGCAGACGCTGGCCAAGGACCCGTACGGCGTGTTCGCGGTGGTGCTAACACCCACCAGGTGTGTGGTAGCACACGGGCAAGGACAGAGGGCGCTAGGCGGCCTGAGGCTGAGAGTGGCTGTTGCACACAGCTGGTATCTGTGGCACTGTCCTGTGAGGCGAACCCGATATGCCTGTTGCAAGTGTATGTGTGTGTGCACATGCATGCATGTCATTGATCACTCAGTGGTAGCTTAGCCCTTGCCTAGGGGTTATTTAGAGGCGTTGGTTGGGTACACGCCAGCACTATCAACACATGCACGGCGCATGGGGGACCACAGCTGAGCTGTGCTTGGCGGTCGTGGCCCCTCACGCCTGCTGCCGTCCTGGCCTTACACCCACGCCTCTCCGCCTGCCCGCAGGGAGCTGGCGTATCAGATATCTGAGCAGTTCAAGGCGCTGGGGGCGGGCATGAGCGTCAAGGTGAGCAGACGCGTGGGGAGGGGGAGGTGGGGGGCGCAGTGCTCATAGCCAGGCTTTTGGCGTTAGCAGCACCCACAGTAGCGGTACTGCACACCCCCTGCGCACATACACACTCCGCCTTCGCTGATGCGTCAGGAAGGCAGTCATACCATCGGTAATACGTTAACATGGACTTGAGCCTGTGGGCTTGCACAAAAGGGCACCGGTGCTGTGGATCCAGGGACATAGCGAGAGGTGGCAGCTGTGCTCGAAATGCAAATTCGTCCTGCATGCCAACCTGCCCTGTACGGCTGGAAGCCTCATATCGCCTTGGCGCGCTGCGGAAGTGACAATGCGTCATGCACTCATGTTGCAAGAGTCCATGCCTTTCCCTGGACCTCTGGCCTGCACCCGTAGGCATACAGTGTGCGCACACCCTCGCCACGAAGTTGATGCGACGATTTGGGTCAGACCCGCTGTCGCATCTGCTTTAAACCCCGCCCCGCTTGACCTCTGGCCAGCAGGTTGTGTGTGAGCAATGACACCAGCTTGAAGCATATTCATCCATCCGTCGTGTTATGCCTCATGCCGGTCTGCCTGCTGACAGGACTGCGTCATCATCGGCGGCGTGGACATGCAGGCGCAGGCGCGAGAGCTGGCCACGCGGCCGCACATCGTGGTGGCTACGCCTGGACGGTTGAGGGTGAGCGCTCAACGCGTAAGGCCGTTTCACACCCGGGGGCAAATCTGGGGGGCAAACGTCAAATTTGCCCCCTAGACACAGCCCTGAGTGTCAAGCGTCACTGAGCACTGAGCACTGGAGGGCCCACACTCACGTTTGAGACGCCCATCAGACCGCCCTACAAAACAGAGCACAGAGTTTTTAACACGCGCTCGCTCTTTCACCCCGCAGGGCCTGCTAGCGTCGGATCCGCGCCTGGGCGCTGGCCTGGGTCGTGCGCGCTTCCTGGTGCTGGACGAGGCCGACCGACTGCTGGACCCCAGTTTTGAGGAGGACCTGAGGTGAGGTACTGGGGGGGGGGACTGGGGTGACCATACGCGCGCATGCATGCATGCACACGCGCAGCCCCGGCCCCGTGCGCGCACAGCGCTCCGGAACAACACCCTTGTACAGCTGTCCAGAACGGAGCTGGCTCATTAGTATGCGTTGGAAGGGGGGGGGGGG
>BDDA01000651.1:0-34545 GCA_001662385.1 Chlamydomonas asymmetrica
GCCGGGTTTCCGGGCCCCAGGGGGTCAGCCTCGTCCTGTCCTGTCACCGCCTGCCTTGGCAGCGGTGTCCTAGCCTGTAACCGTTCCCGTCAAAAAAAAATAAAGTGAGGGAGCAGCAGCGCCTCGCTTGCAGGGGAGGCGATCCAGCCCAGCACTAACCGCCACAGCGCCAGTGATTGTGTGACAGAGCTCACAGCATTAATGTGATGTTGGTTTGATACTGTACAGCAACTTGATTCATATTCATGGTAATGTGTTTTACATGGTACAGCCTCCGTAGTCACGCCCTCATCCGCCCACCAGGCATGCCAGCAAGCAAAGCAAGCGCACACTCCGTGATGCAGCTTCAATGCCAGCAATGTTGCAACTTACAAATAGCAGGTTGTGTATGTAGCCGCGTAAGCCCACAGTGCAACCGATTCTCTGGCACCGGCAGTGTGCGTGGGGCCTCAAGGCCTTGCCGACGTGCGCCTCCCCGAAACGTGCCTGGACTTGTAGCTTTCCTCACTTTGGTGTATGCTGCGTATCTGCACCTTTCCGGTTGGCCTCCAAGGTCAGCCGCACGTTTGGACGTGTGCTGTGGCGTCAAGGAGCACCCGTTCTCTTTTTGCGTGCCAACGTGGTCCGGTTAAGGTGAGCACAAGCTTGGGCTTTGTACAACGGTGAGAACTGGGTGAGCTGTATCTTGCGTCAATGTATGTTGGCTTGCATGTGCAAGCCGTTCAGGACAACAATGCAACAAGCGTGTTTCCGACGCAGTTTCGTGTGCAAAGGTCCAGCTGCGTGGACAGCCTGCAATATTGAACGCTGTGTGCATGCGGACTTTGCCGGTCGCAACGCAAGGCTCTTGTCATAATGTCCCCCGAGCACGTGAAAACCGTTCGAGTCCGTGTAACAAGGAACACGCAGGTGCGTGGTGCATTGAATCCTGCTTCGTTCTGTTGTTGTGCAGCAGGTCCGTGGGCCAGCCCTGTGCCAGCCTATAAGTGGGAACAGTGTGCGTGCTATACTCAGCGCAAATGCAAGCAGTGCAAGCGGCCCATCCATGGTCAGCCAGACCTCGGCCGAAGGCCTCGCTGACAGTGTGCCACGTGGCAGTGTCAACCCGCAAACCGTCAACAGCACTTGCGAGGACCTGCTTGCGGCCGTGGCAGCAAGCGACCTCAGCATCGTGCAGGGGCTGCTGGACTCCTCGGCGTTGCAACACGTTTCCATCAACGAAGCACGCTGCGCACAGGGGCACACACCCCTATGGCACGCTTGGCAACAACTGCCTCACTCCGCTGTCAGTTCAGATGTTCTGGAAGCCTTGCTAAGAGCAGGCGCGACCTTCTCCCTGCACGAGTTGGAATACATCGACGGTTCTCGTGCTCACGACATCCTGCGGCTGTCGGCCGCGTCGGGGAACCTTGCCGTGGCGCGCCAGCTGCTTGCAGCAGTTCAGTGCACAGAGGAAAAGGACCGGGATCCCAGCCTGCCAGGCGTCTTGCAAGAGTTTGCCCGCAACGGCGACGCGCATGCAGTTGCCCTCTTGCTGCACGCCGGCGCGCACACCATTTTGGGCGTGCGTCACGCGCACAAAGCGCTTCAGGATGCGCTAGCCAGCGGCCACGCCGATGTAGTCAGGCACATGCTGCATGCCGGCATTCCTGTGGTGATGCCGGGGCCGGCGAGACAGTCAGCGACCGCAACGTGTGACGACAATGCCACCGCACGTTGGGGTGCAGCGCTACACGAAGCAGCGCTCCTGGGCCACGCAGACGTCATTAAAGTTCTCGTAGAGGCAGGAGCCCCCGTTGAGTGCATGATAGATTACAAGGGCGACGGCAAGACTCCCCTGCATGTTGCGGCGATGTGTGGCCACACCGGTGCAGTGCGGGCGTTGGTGCGCGCGTGCGCAGACGTTGATGCATGGACGGGGGACACACAACTTTGCTACAACAGCATCTCCCCGCTTCACCTGGCCGCCAAATTCGGCCACGGTGACACGATCAGGGCGCTGCTAGAGGCCGGGGCAACGGCTGAGCGCAACGGCCACCACACTCTATCCCCGGGAAAGCCCGCTCTACATCGCAGCCCGCGAGAACCATTTGGGTGCGGTCAGGGAGCTGCTGACGGCGGCAGATCAGGCGCTGCTGGATGCACCGAACGCCATGGGCCGCACGCCGCTGCATGCGGCAGCCGTGGGGGTGCACATCGACGTCGTGCAAGAGCTGCTGTCGGCTGGCGCAACGGGTGCGTGATTGCGTGCGTATGTGCGTGCATGCACTTGGCCTGTGCTGGCCGCCTGTGCAGCGAACGAGGGAAGGTGCCCCCCCCCCCCTTGCCAGACCATGCCCAGCATCACACTTGACACCTGTGCACATGCCTGCCATGCACAATTCCAGCACTTGGCCCTTACAGCGTAATCTATCGACCCGACCCATGCGAATTGGAATGTGTGTTTGAGCTGCGCTGAACATGCTAGGCACGCTTCTACTGGCCGATGTCCATGTCGCACCAGGATTCGGCTGCGGCTTGATTGGGCCGTAGACGTAGGGTGCCAGTGCAATTTGCATGTGCGATGCTCGTAGACAATGTGGCGCAGAAATTGGCTGCGGCGTTGATCGGCCTTTGCGCTTCCCCTTTAATGCGCAGTGGATGCCTTGGAGCAGCGCTGCCTCACTCCGCTCATCTTTGCGCTGAAACCAGAGGGCCTTCAGTTCAAGTGGCTCTCAAGCAATGATCCCAGGCAAGGCATGCGGCTCGCCACAGTCCGCGAGCTGCTGCGTGCTGGCGCGGATGTCAACCTCGCTGACGACAGAGGCTGGACCCCGCTGATGTATGCAGTCAGGCTGAAGGAAGAAATGGCGCCCGATAAAGTGCGCTTAGAGCTGATGCAGGTGCTGCTGGCCGCTGGTGCCTCGCTGCACCTCAAAGACATCGACGGCCACTCCGCGCTGTGGCATGCCGTCAAGTTGCGGACCAAGCCGCGATCAAGCCCCGCACATGCAGCGGCGGTGCAGGTGCTGGAGCGCGCGGGTGCCAAGGTGGACTGGGTGGAGCCGCGAGGTGCGAGGTGCAGGAGGAGGAGGAGGTAGTAGCAGGACGTGCTCAGCAGCTGCTGTTCACAGTAGTTGATTACTGCACCTTGAGGATTACCGCATCCGAACGCCATATAACCAGCACAATGAGGTGTACGTATGCATTACCGGTACTGTACCGTTATTCGAACATGGGTATGGTATGTGGGATGGGTATTTAATGGTTTAGTACCGGTATGGTAAGAAAGTTGGTGCTGGTTGATGAGTCGTGGCGCCAGCAGGCAACGACCGTCTATCAGCCCCAGCCGCACCTGGTGGGTCCGGAACAGCCATGGCGGCCGACACCGCGGTAGCGGTGGTGTCTGTTGGCAGGCAGCACCTCTTGGTCTGCTCTGCTCCTCAACTAAATCGCATGCCTTGTCGTTACCTTAGTACAGTACACACCCAAGGTGTCCATCAGCAGCGGCCAGCCAGTAATGGCAGTGGTGACCACACATGCCATACTAGTAGTAAATGCTGCTGCTGCTGCTGCTGCCCCCCGCGCCGCCTTGGCCTGGATGCAGCAGGTGCTGATAATCGTGCAAGCGGATGGGGCTTCGACCTACACATGGCTGCGGAGGCCGATGATACCGCTGCCATACATGCCGTGCTGTCCAGAGGCTACCCCGTCAACCATGCCCGGGGTCATCGCAACCTGCCTGCGCCGCTGATGGCCTACCGCGGCCTGACGGCCCTGCACGTTGCCGCCAGGCACGGGAACGTTAATAGCATCCAGGCTCTGCTGCGTGCAGGCGCGGAGGTGGACTGTGAGCTAGATCTGAAGGACTCAGACGTTAGCCTGAGCACCACGCTGCATTTGGCTGTGCAGCATGGGCATGGTGGCGCTATCACGGCACTGCTCCAGGCGGGGGCGTCTGCGCACAGCAGGGACAGCCGCCGCGCCACCCCGCTGCATGTGGCTGCGGAGCACAACTGCACCAGCGCGGTTAGTGCGTTGTTTGCTGCAGCAGGGCCCAACAAGAGAGCGTCGCTGCTCGGCGCGCGTAACACTGGCGGCATGACGGTGTTGCATGTGGCTGCGCAGTGCGCAGCCGTTGAAGTGCTGCAGTAGCTGATACAGGCAGGAATCCCAGGTGGGTGGTTGGGTGAGGGATGGGCGAGGGATGGGAGGCACACTGGGGGCGCCTTGGAAACAGCAACACAACACTACAACACAGCAAGGATGTGCGGTTGTGCATGCAATCCTACCTGATCGCTCAGGCAGCGTGCATTTCCACAATGCCGCTGCTGTGCGTCGCCCCGCCATGCCTTCACCTCTGCACCCATGACCATTGCAGTTCCCCGCCTGCTCACCCTGCCACTTCATGCGCACAGGCCAAGCCAACTCAGCCAACATAGACGCATGAGTGAATTCCCCAACACGATACCTGAACACATGCCACTATGCCGTTGACTTCATGGCGACGCACTGCACGCAATATCCTGTCCTGTGCCCCTGCCTGAGCCTTAGGGGTGGTTCACATATGGTTGGATCCGGATCCTGGATCGGCTCCATTCTGGCTGATCCCACACCCCTGACCCATCCATATGTGAACTGGCCCTTGAACTGGCAGTCACGCGTAGCGGTATGGCAGGGGGGCATACATGGCATGGCGGTCAATCAATACCGGCGTGCCCCCCAACCCCAAACCGCCACAGAATCAGGCTGCAGCAGTCAACCTGGCCACACCCCATCACGCGTGCTCAGTGCCTGCTCGTGCCCTCCGCGTGACCCTTTTGTTGGTGCCCCTCAAAAGTGCACCCGCCCGCATGGGGACAGTGCCCAAACTGTAGTCATTAAAATTATGAATATCGTGAATGTACCTTTCTATGGGCGCAGAAAGGTATATTCACGCGCCCAAACTCAGCGCTTCCCTTGTTTTTGTGCCCTGTCCTTTCATCCATCATGTCGTTGCTCATGCCTGCGTGCAGTTGATGCAAGGACGGGTGGGGGCCGCACGCCCCTCATGTTCGCCCTCAGGTCCAAGGCCCGCCGTGAGCCCGCCGGCAAAAGCAGCAGCGACAGCGGCGATGCGAGGCTCGCTGTCGTGCGTGCGCTGCTGAGTGGCGGCGCTGATGTGAACGCCGTCGACCACCTGGGCCGTACGCCGGCTTTCCATGCGGTGGACGGCCAACTTAGCGAGCAGCTGCTGGGTGCGGTGTTTGAAGCGCTGGTGCGGGCGGGAGCGGACTTGGGCCGACGCAACTGCTATGGCAGTTCGCCGCTGCACAATGCAGCCTTAGAGCGCCATGAAGCACGTGTGGAGGCGCTGCTGTCCGCGGGGGCCGAGGTGGATTGGCCGAAGAATGGAACGGGAACGAGCAAATATGAGAACGAGCGCGCATACCGTTTTGTTGAAGGCGTCAAGGACAAGCTGGACCAGAGAGAGAGAGAGAGACATTTCCTCGCTCAGTTCAGCATGGCCGTAGGTTCAGACCCGCAATAAGGCATCAAGATGAAAAGCAGAGAATGCACGCGTGCCCGAATGTGACTTGAAGCATTCAGCCAGGGCTTGGCGTTGCCCCACCGTGTGCTCTTCACTCCCCTGCAGACGGCCATGCAGGCAGCTGCACAGTTCCACACGCAGGTTGTTAGTTCTCAGTGCTGATGGCAGCTACCCTCACCCTCACGCGCCAGCTCAGCACCACTGAACATCATGTTGACTCATGTCAGATCAGCACCGACCAATAAGCGGTAGGGTGACGTAAGATCAGACCGGGGCTTGATTTCGATGGGCAGCGAGCTACACTTGCTCAAGCAAGCGTGCCGTATCACTGCGTACGAGTGACCATGTGTGTGTTACAGGACATGTCACGGTATCAACACACGCGCGCGGGTGCAGGAGGCGCGCTGCGTGGGCATGCGGTGTTCAGGGTATGTGCCGCTGCACAGAATGAAGCGGGCACACCAGTGCGCGTAAGGTCAGGCAGGTGGCACCCGTGCGGTGAATGTGCTACAGAGCCAAATTCCGTGCTTGAAGTATTTCTCCCCCCGCGCGCCGATGCGTATATTTGACGCCCTGGTGAAGCCTGTTGTCTCTTATGGGTGCCAGGTTTGGGGTGCTGACATGCACCGCACCCACAGGGCTGCTGCGTGATCGTGGCGCCCTTGTCATTGCATGTGGAATAATGTGGTACACGATTTGCATTACCCAACAGGATAAGCCTTACCTGGCAGACAGTTGTAAGCAAGAGCGGCTGCTGTGGCCTGTTTGCCTGTTTGCAGCTGTGTGTGTTGGCGTGTGTTTAGAAATGTTTGGTTCCCGTGGGGCCAGCTGTACATGCAGTTTGCTTACGCGTGCTCATGCATAATGAAGGGAACTGCACCTGAGGCACCTGTTGGCGTGTGTAGCCCACTTCAAGGACCGTTCCGGCACACGCCTCGCAGGGGCGTTCAGCCGTGACCAGACGGCGTGCATGCACTGTAGCTGCTTCACGCTGCGGTCAGCAGCGCGCGCCAAGCCCAGCAGCAGCATGTTTGTTTGGCAGTTGCCCAACCTGGGCCGCAGGCAATACTGCGGCTGGCGCTGCATCCAATACCTCAGCTGTATACATGGTGTTGCTGGCATGTGACAGTGAGGCGCAGCGCCCTCCCCACCCTCCACGCCCCGTACGTACGGCAAGGCAGCCGCAGGGGAGGCGATCAAACCAGTCTCCCTAACCGCCGTACCGCCCGTGATTGAATGACAGAGCACACAGCAGTACTGGGATGTTGATTCAACGATGTACAGCAACTTGATTCATGTTCACGGTAATATCGTGGTTTACATGGCACCGCTTAGTAAAGATCGCATCCGTAGTCACACCTACCCTCATTGGAGTAGGCCAGTATGCAAGCCAGCAAGCAAAGCACGCACACATTATGTTGCAGTTTCAGTAAAGCCGTTGGCAATGTCCAAATAGCAGGTTGTGTATGTAGCCGCTCAAGCCCACAGCAGTGCAACCAATTGTCTGGCAACGGCAGTGCGTGGGGCCTTGAGGCCTTGACGACGTGCCTCCCGGAAACGTGCCCGGACTTCACACGCTGTTGCAGTCTTCCCGCCTCTGTGTTATGCTGCGTATCTGCGCCTTTCCGGTTGGCCTTCGTGGTCAGCCGCACGTTTGGACGCGCGCTGTGGCGTCAAGGAGCACCCGTTCTCTTTTTGCATTCCAACGTGGTCCGGTTAAGGTGAGCACAAGCTTGGTCTTTGTACAACGATGGAAACTGGGTGAGCTATATCTTACGTCAGTGTATGTTGGCTTGCACTAACCGCTCCACAAGCGTGTTTCCGACGCCCTTGCCTTGTGTGCAAAAGGTCAAGCTGCGTGGACAGCCTGCAGTATTGAACGCTGTGTGCATGAGGACTCTGCCGGTCGCAACGGAAGGGCTCTTGTCACGCTGTCCCCGAGCAAGTGAAAACCGTTCGAGTCCGTGTAACAAGGAACACGCTGGTTGCGCTTTAACTCCTGCTTTGCACTGATGTTGTGCAGCAGGTCCGTGAGCGCCTGCACCAGACCTTGTATGGTGATAGTGTGCGTGCTGTATTCAGCGCAAACGTCAGCAGTGCAAGCGGCCCATTCACCGTCAGCCAGACCTCGGCCGAAGGCCTCGCTGACAGTGTGCCACGTGGCAGCGTCAACCCGCAAATCGTCAACGGCACTTGCGAGGACCTGCTTGCGGCCGTGGCAGCAAGCGACCTCAGCACCGTGCAGGGGCTGCTGGACTTCTTGGCGTTGCAACACATTTCCATCAACGATGCACGCTGCGCACAGGGGCACACACCCCTATGGCACGCTTGGCAGGAACTGCAAAGGCCTGCCCCCGCTGTCAATCCAGGCATTGTGGAAACGTTGCTAAGAGCAGGCGCGACCTTCTCCCCGCACGAATTGGAACATATTGGCAGTTCACGCGCTCACGACATCCTGCGGCTGTCGGCCGCTACGGGGAACCTTGCCGTGGCGCGCCAGCTGCTTGCAGCAGTTCAGAGTGCAGAAGAAAAGGACCGGGATCCCAGCCTGCCAGGCGTCTTGCAAGAGTTTGCGCGCAATGGCGACGCGGATGCGGTTGCCCTCCTGCTGCACGCCGGCGCGCACATCATCTTGGGTGTGCAATACACACACGACGCGCTTCAGGATGCACTAGCCAGCGGCCATGCCGATGTAGTCAGGCACATACTGCATGCTGGCATTCCTGTGGTGATGCCGGGGCCGGCGAGACAGTCAGCGAGCGACGACGATGCACCCACACATTGGTATTCAGCGCTGCATGACGCAGCATACCTGGGCCACGCAGACGTCATTGAGGTGCTGGTAGAGGCAGGAGCCCCCGTAGACAGCATGTCAGACTATAAGAGACAGGGCAAGACTGCCCTGCATGTTGCGGCAATGTGTGGCCAGACCGGTGCAGTGCGGGCGTTGGTGCACGCGGGTGCTGACGTCAACGCCTGGACGGAGGATTCCTCCCACAGCTTCTCTCCGCTTCACCTGGCCGCTTACTCGGGCCACGCTGACACGATCAGGGTGCTGCTAGAGGCCGGCGCCACGCTGAGCGCAACGGCCACCACAGGTTACCCCCGCGAAAGCCCGCTGTACATTGCAGCCCGCGAGAACCATCTGGGTGCGGTCCGGGCGCTGCTGACGGCGGCAGATCAGGCGCTGCTGGATGCGCCTAACGTCATGGGCCGCACACCTCTGCATGCGGCGGCCCTGGGGGTGCACATCGACGTCGTGCAAGAGCTGCTGCGGGGTGGCGCAACGGGTGCGTGATGACGTGCGCGCGAGCGTGCGTGCGCTTGGCATGTGCAGTCAACCACAGGGCCATCGTTCAGCATTTACCATTTCTTACCTTTGTTTCCTGCTGCGGGTGATTGCCATATGGACCATACCCAGCATCACATGTGATCCCCACGCACATGCCCGCCATGCACAATTCCCGTACTTCACCCCTCATCACACTTTGCGCTGCGCTCGCATGCCAGACACGCTTATACTGGGCGGTGCACATCTTACACCAGCATTCTAGCTGAGGATTGAGTACGCCGCAGCGGTAGGGTGCAAGCACAGTTTGCATGTCCACCATGCGGGGCAGTAATTGGCTGCGGCGCTGGCCGGTCTTTGCGCTTCCCCTGCATTTTGCAGTGGACGTCATTGACGAAGTCGGCCGCACGCCGCTCATCCTTGCGATCAAAACCGATCTCAAGTATCTCTACAGCAGCCATCCCAAGCATGGCATGCGGCTCGCCACAATCCGCGAGCTGCTGCGAGGCGGCGCGGATGTCAACCTCGCCGACAACAAAGGCTGGACCCCGCTGATGTACGTGATCAACCTGAAGGAAGCAAAGGCACCCGATGACGAGCGATTGGAGCTGATGGAGGTGCTGCTGGCTGCTGGTGCCTCACTGCACCTCAAAGACATTGACGGTCACTCCGCGCTGTGGCATGCCGTCAAGTTGCGGACCAGCGCGCCAGGAAGGCCTGTACGCGCAGCGGCGGTGCAGGTGCTGGAACGCGCGGGTGCACAGGTGGATTGGGTCGAGCCGCGAGGTGCGAGGTGCGAGGTGCAGGAGGAGGTAGTAGCAGGACGCTCTCAGCAGCCGCCCACGGTAGTTGGTCACTCAAATGAACCCATGAGACCAACCGCATCTGAATGGCATACCGTGACAGCATCATGCGGTTACGTAATACATTACTACCATAGTACCAGTATGTGCCAACATGGGTATGGTGCCATGAGATGGGCATTCAGTGGTTTAGTACTGGTGTGTAATGTAATATGAGGCGCTGTTACTAGCATTAGGTGCTATTCCCGTGTGCTATGGTAGGGAGGTTTGTGCTTGGTGCTGGGGTGCTGCGCCAGCCAGGGACCGTCTGACTACCAGCCCCACACCTGGTGGTTCCAACAGGCGTGGTGGCCAACACCGCGTTCCACCAGGTGGCGGTGTCTGTTGGCAGGCAGGACCTGCTTGGTCTGCTCTGCTTCTCAAGTCTTATCGTTAAATTACACTTGCCAAACACACCCAACGTGTCCACAATCAGCAGCATCCAAATACGGCAGTGGTGGCCAAAAACACCATGCTGGTTGATGCTTGTTAGCGCTGCTGCTGCTGCTGCCCCCGCCGTCGCCTTGGCCTGGATGCAGCAGGCATTGATGAGGGCGAAAGCCAATGGGGCTTCGACCTACACATCGCTGCTGAGGCCGATGACACCACTGCCATACAGGCCGTGCTGGCCAGAGGCTACCCCGTCAACCATACCCGCTGCGATCGCCCGTTGAAGGCGGCGCAGTACGCCTACCGCGGCCTGACGGCCCTGCACGTTGCCGCCAGGCACGGGAACGTTAATAGCATCCAGGCTCTGCTACGTGCAGGCGCGGAGGTGGACTGTAAACGTCTACCTCTGAGCGGCTCGGACGTCAGCCTGAGCACCCCGCTGCACCTGGCTGCACAGCATTGGAATGGCGGCGCTATCACAGCGTTGCTCCAGGCGGGGGCGTCGGCGGAGAGCAGGGACAGCTGCCGCGCCACCCCGCTGCACGAGGCTGCCCAACACAACAGCATCGGCGCCGCGAGTGCGTTGCTTGCCGCAGCAGGGCCCGGAGAGAGGGCAGCGCTGCTGGCCATACGCAACGATCGCGGCATGATGGCGCTGCACGTGGCCGCGCAGTACGGGGCCGTTCAAGTGCTACAGCGGCTGTTACAGGAAGGAGCGCAAGGTGGGTAGCTGGGTGTACTTGGGTGAGGGATAGGAGGCGCTCGGGGGGCGCTTGAGAAGCACCAACACAACACTCACACATAAGTGAATGTCGCAACACGACACCATAACACTGCCATGCCGCTGACTTCATGGATGGCGGCGCACTGCACGCGCAATGCTCTGCCTCCTGCCTGTGCCTCACGCACAGCGGCATGGCAGTGGGGCATACGATACATGGGGTGGTGTTTGATGAGCGTCCGTCGTGCCGCCCGCCCCACACACGCGACAGCAGCAGCAGGGCGCAGCCCTCAGCAGTCAGCAGACCAGCCACAGACCAGCGCGTTCCCTCAGTGCTTCTGCATACACTCTGCGTGACCCTTCTGTTGTTGCCCCTCAAGGTGTGACATGCAAACAGGCTGTCGGTATGAAACGCAGGCCCGTCTGCATGGGGACATCGCCCGAACTCAGCATTACCTTTGCCTTCGTGCCTTATCCTTCCATCCACACATCTTGTTGTTGCCCGTGTGTGCGCGCAGTTGATGCGAGGGACTGCCGGGGCCGCACGCCCCTCATGGTGGCGCTGGGCTCACAGGCCCTACCAACCGGCTATGGCAGCGGCGACCCCAGGCTGGGTGTCGTGAGTGCGTTGCTGAGTGGCGGCGCTGATGTGAATGCCGTCAATCACCTGGGCTGGACACCCACCTTCCATGCGTTTTACTGCAGACATGGCGAGGAGCTGGGTGCGGTATTAGAGACGCTAGTGCAGGCGGGAGCGGACTTGGGACGCCGCAACTGCTATGGCAGTTCCCCGCTGCACAATGCAGCCATGGAGCGCCATGACGCATGGGTGGAGGCTCTGCTGGCGGCGGGGGCCGAGGTGGATTGGCCGAGGACGGGAACAACCGCTCAGAACGAACGCGCGTACAATTTTGTTGCAGGCGTCAAGAACAAGATGGCCCTGAGCGGTGCTCGCATGCGCGTCCGCATGTGACTTAGAGTACTTCAAGCGGTCAGCCAGGGCTTGGCGGTGTGTCACCTCACCCGCCCACCGTGTGCTCTTCACCCCCCTTGCTGGCTGCCATGCATGCAGCTGCACAGTTCCACACATTGTTTGTTCAGTGGTGCTGGCAGTGCTCCTCACTACCCTTGCCCTCGCCCCCACCCTCACCCTCACCCACCAGCTCAGCGGTATAGAACAACATGTTGATCATGTCACACCAGCACCGACCAATAACCGCTAGGGTGACGCAAGATCGGATTTTGGTGGGCAGGCACACTTGCTCAAGCGAGCGCGCCGTATAACTGCGTACGAGTGACCATGTGTTACAGGATATGCTACGGTATCAACATCCGCGCGGGGGTGCAGGAGGCGCGCTACGTGGGCATGCAGTTTTCAGAGTATGTGCTTCTGCATGGAATGAAGCGGGCACACCAGTGCGCGTAAGGTCAGGCAGGTGGCACCCGTGCGCTGAATGTGCTACAGAGCCAAGGTTCGTCCCCCAACGGTAGGCAGATGCGTTTAATTGACGCCTTGGTGAAGCCTGTTGTTTCTGAAGGATGCCAGACTGCCAGGTTTTGGGTGCTGACATGCTTTGCACCCACTGGGTTGTTGCATGATGGTGGCACTCACGTCATTGTAGCACACGATTTTCAATATCCAACAGGAGAAGCCTCACCTGGCAGGCCTTGTAAGCAAAGGAGGCTGCTGTGGCATGTATGCATGTTTGCGGCTGTGTGTGTTTGGCGTGTGTAGCTGGATTCAAGGTCCATTCACGCACACGCCTTGCAGGGGCGTTCAGCAGTGACAAGGCAGCGTGCATGCAATGTTTGTTTGGGAGTTGCCCAACCTGGGCAGCAGGTAATGCTGCGGCGAGCACTGCATCCAATACCTCACAGCTGCATGCATGGTATTGCCGGCATGTGACGGCCGCAGCGCCGCCCTCCCAACCCTTCCATGCCTCGTACGTACGGCAAGTGAGGCAGCAGCAGCGCCTTGCTTGCAGGCGGGGCGATCCAGCCCAGCACGCACCGCAGCAGCGCACGGGATTGTGTGACAGAGCTCACAACGAAATGGGATGTTGATTTGATACTGTACCGCACCTTGATGGTCAATAGTACGGCAATATGTTTACATTGCAAGCTAGCAATCAAAGCAGGCACACATGCTGTTGCAGCTTCAGTCTGGCTTCAGTAAAGCCGTTGGCGATGTCGAAACTAGCAGGTTGTATATGTTAATATATGTAGCCGCAGCCGTATTAAGCCGCAGCCGTATTAAGCCTGCACCAGTGCAACCAGTTCTCTGGCAACGGCAATTTGCTAAGCGTGCGCGGGGCCTCGAGGCCTTGACGACGTGCGCCTCGCAAACGTGCCTGGACTTCACACGCTGTTGTAGCTTTCCCGGCTCTGGTGTATGCTGCGTATCTGCGCGTTTCCGGTTGGCCTCTATGGCCAACCGCACGTTCGGACTCGTGCTGTGGCGTCAAGGAGCACCCGTTCTCTTTTTGCATGCCGACGTGGTCCGGTTAAGGTGAGCACAAGCTTGGGCTTTGAACAAATGACAACTGGGTCAGCTATATCGTGTCAGTATACCAGTATGTTGGCTCCCGGTTGGCTCGCACCAACCGTTCAGGACGAGAATGCAACAAGCGTGTTTCCGACGCCGTTGCTTTGTGTGCAAAAGGTCAAGCTGCAAGGTCAGCCTGAAACATTGAACGCTGTGTGTATGAGGACTCTGCTGGTCGCAAGGCTCTTGTCACATCATCCCTGAACAAGTGAAAACCCGTTTGAGTCCGTGTAACAAGGAACACGCTGGTGCTGCCACTGCGCACTGATTGCTGTGCAGCAGGTGCGTGAGCGCCTGCACCAGCCCTTAAACAGTGACAGTGTGCGTGCTATACTCAGCGCAAACGCCAGCAGTGCAAGCGGCCAATTCACTGCCAGCCAGACCCCGGCCGAAGGCCTCGCTGACTGTGTGCCACGTGGCAGCCTCGTCCCGCAAATTGTGAACGGCACTTACGAGGACCTGCTTGCGGCCGTGGCAGCAAGCGACATAGGCGCTGTACAGCGGCTGCTGGACTCCTTGGCGTTGCAACACATTTCTGTCAACGATGCACGCTGCGCACACGGGCACACACCCCTATGGCACGCCTGGCAACAACTGCAAAGACCTGCCCCCACTGTCAATCCAGGCATGGTGGAAACGTTGCTAAGAGCGGGCGCGACCTTCTCCCCGCACGAATTGGAACATATTGGCAGTTCACGCGCTCACGACATCCTGCGGCTGTCGGCCGCTACGGGGAACCTTGCCGTGGCGCGCCAGCTGCTTAGAGCTGTTCAGTCTGTAGAAGAAAAGGACCGGGACCCCAGCCTGCCAGGCGTCTTGCAAGAGTTTGCCCGCAGCGGCGACGCGGATGCGGTTGCCCTCTTGCTACACGCCGGCGCGCACATCATCTTGGGTGTGCGGCACACGCACAAAGCGCTTCAGGATGCGTTAGCCAGCGGCCATGCCGATGTAGTCAGGTGCGTGCTGCATGCCGGCATTCCTGTGGTGATGCCGGGGCCGCCGAGACAGCCAACGGCCGCAACGTATGTCGACGATGCCACCGCACGTTGGGGTGCAGCGCTACATGACGCAGCGCTCCTGGGCCACGCAGCCGTCATTGAGGTGCTGGTAGAGGCAGGAGCCCCTGTTGAATCCATGTCAGACTACAAGAGAGAGGGCAAGACTGCCCTGCACGTTGCGGCGATGTGTGGCCACACCGGTGCAGTGCGGGCGTTGGTGCGCGCGGGTGCTGACGTTAACGCATGGATGCGGGATTCCTCTCACAGCTTCTCCCCGCTTCACCTGGCTGCTTACTCGGGCCACGAGGACACAATTAAGGCGCTGCTGGAGGCCGGCGCAACGCTGAGCGCAACGGCCACCACACTCTATCCCCGGGAAAGCCCGTTGTATATCGCAGCCCGCCAGAACCGTTTGGGTGCGGTCAGGGTGCTGCTGACGGTGGCAGATCAGGCGCTGCTGGATGCGCCGAATGTCATGGGCCGCACGCCGCTGCATGCGGCAGCCTTGGGGGTGCACATCGACGTCGTGCAAGAGCTGCTGTCGGCTGGCGCAAGGGGTGCGTGATTGCGCCCGTGTATGTGCGTGCGTATGTGCGTGCATGCGCTTGGCCTGTGTTGGCCGCCTGTGCAGCCAACGAGGGATGGTGCCCCCCTCCCCCCCTTTTGGCATCCGTCCCTTTGTTTCTGGATTCTGATGCTTGCCAGACCATGGCCAGCATCACACTTGACACCTGTGCAGATGCCTGCTGCCATGCACGATTCCGGCACTTCGCCCCTACGCTTATTAGCGTTGCGCTGAACATGCCAAACAACAGGCTGCTACTGGGCGACGTACACATAACATCAGCATTCCCGCTGGGGATTGAGTACGCGGCAGCACTAGTGTGCCAGTACACTTTGCATGTGCGATGCTTGTCGACCATACGGGACGGATTTTCGCTGCGGCGTTGGCCGGCCTTTGCGCTTCGCCTGCATTTCGCAGTGGACGTCATGGACGAACTCGGCCACACACCGCTCATCCTTGCGATCGAAACTGAGGCCCATCCGTTCAAGTGGCTCTCAAGCAATGATCCCGAGCAAGGCATGCACCTCGCCACAGTTCGAGAGCTGCTGCATGGCGGCGCGGATGTCAACCTCGCCGACAACAGAGGCTGGACCCCGCTGATGTATGCAGTCAGGCTGAAGGAAGAATTGGCGCCCGACAAAGTGCGCTTAGAGCTGATAGAAGTGCTGCTGGCCGCTGGTGCCTCGCTGCACCTCAAAGAAATCGACGGTCACTCCGCGCTGTGGCATGCCGTCAAGTTGCGGAGCAAGCCGCGATCAAGCCCCGCACATGCAGCGGCGGTGCAGGTGCTGGAGCGCGCGGGTGCACAGGTGGACTGGGTCAGACAGCAAGGTGCGAGGTGCAGGGGAGGTAGTAGCAGGACGCGCTCAGCAGCTGCTGTTCACAGTAGTTGGTCACTGGAATGAACCCTGAGACGTACTGCATCCGAATGGCGTACCATAACAGCATCATGCGGTTACGTAATACATTACTACCAGAGTACCAGTATGTGTCAGCATGGGTATGGTGCCATGAGATGGGCATTCAGTGGTTTAGTACTGGTGTTATGTAATACGAGGCGCTGTTACTAGGGTACTCTGGCATAAAGGTTGGTGCCTTGGTGCTGGGGTGCTGCGCCAGGCAACGGCCGTCTATCAGCCCCAGCCGCACCTAGCGGGTCCAACAGCCGTGGTGGCCAACACCGCGGTAGCGGAGGTGTCTGTGGGCAGGAAGGCTCGCTTGGTCTGCTCTGCTTCTCAAGTCTTATTGTTAGATTACCGTACACTCGCTTACACACCCAACATCAGCAGCCAGCCAGTAACGGCAGTGGCGGCCACAGATGCCATGCTGGTAATATGCTGCCACTGTTGCTGCCGCTGCTGCTGTCCCGCGTGCCCCCGCGCTGCCTTGCATGCAGCAGGCGCTGACGAGGGTGAAAGCGGATGGGGCTTTGACCTGCACAGCGCTGCTGCGGCAGATGACACCGCCGCATTACAAGGCCTGCTGGCCAGAGGCTACCCCGTCAATCATACCCGCTGCGATCGCCCTTTGGAGGCAGCGCAGTACGCCTACCGCGGCCTGACGGCCCTGCATGTTGCTGCCAGGCACGGGAACGTCGCTAGCATCCAGGCTCTGCTGTGTGCAGGCGCGGAGGTGGACTGTGAGAGCCTACTGCTAAACGACTCGGCCGTCAGCCTGAGCACCCCGCTGCATTTGGCTGCGCAGCATGGGCATGACGACGCTATCACAGCGCTGCTCCAGGCGGGGGCGTCGTCGGAGAGCAGGGACAGCCGCCGCGCCACCCCGCTGCACGAGGCTGCCCAACACAACAGCGCCGGCGCCGCGAGTGCGTTGCTGGCCGCAGCAGGGCCCAGCGAGAGGGCAGCGCTGCTGGCCATGCGCAACGATCGTGGCATGTGGCCGCGCAGTACGGGGCCGTTCAAGTGTTACAGCGGCTGTTACAGGAAGGAGCACAAGGTGGGTGGTACCGGGTGAGGGATGGGTGAGGGATGGGTGAAGGATGGGAGGCACGCTGGGGGCGCCTGGGAAACAGCAACACAGCATCCACACTATCACAGCAAGAGTGCGCGCCTGTGCGCACAACCCTACCTGGTCGCTTGTGCAGCGTGCGATTCCGGTGACGCTGCTGCCTTGCGTCCCCCCGCCATGCCTTCGCCTCTGCACAATCTGCAGCCATGGCCATGTGCATGTTCGCCGCCTGCTCACCCCGCCACTTTGTCCGTACATGCCAACCCACACGCACACACATCATACGCGGTTACGTGTAGCGGCGTGGCAGTGGGGCATAGTGGCATACGATAAATGGTGTGGTGCTCAATGAGGGTGCGTCGTGCCGCCCACCCCCCACACACGCGACAGCAGCAGCAGGGCCCAGCACTCAGCACTCAACCTGGCCACACATCAGCACGTGCCCTCATTGCTTCTGCATACACCCTCCGTGACACTTCTTTTGGTGCCCCTCACAGCGTGACGCATCCTTGTCACACAAACAGACAATTGATAATGACTAATGTAGCGCAGGCCCGTCAGCATGGGGACCTATCCTTCATTCCATCCACACATCATGTCGTTGCCCGTGCCTGCGCGCAGTTGATGCGAGGGACAGCGGGGGCCGCACGCCCCTCATGGCCGTCCTCGGCCCGCGGGCCTGCCCCACAGGCTACGGCAACGTCAGGCTCAGTGTCGTGCGTGCGCTGCTGAGTGGCGGCGCTGATGTGAACGCCGTCGACCACATGGGCTGGACACCGGTCTTCCATGCGCTTGACTGCACACATAGCGCGCATCTGGGCGCGGTGTTGGTGACGCTGGTGCAGGCGGGAGCGGACTTGGGCCGACGCAACTGCTATGGCAGTTCCCCGCTGCACAATGCGGCCATAGAGCGCCATGGCGCATGGGTGGAGGCTCTGCTGGCGGCGGGGGCCAAGATGGACTGGCTGAGGACGGGAACGACCGCTCACAACGAACGCGCGTACGACTTTGTTGCAGGCATCAAGGACAAGATGGACCTGAGCGGTGCTCGCATGCGCGTCCGCATGTGACTTAGAGTACTTCAAGCGTTCAGCCAGGGCTTGGCGGTGGTTGACAACGCGTCACCTCACCCGCCCACCGTGTGCTCTTCACCCCCCCTTGCAGACTGCCATGCAGGCAGCTGCCCAGTTCCACATGCTGTTTGTTCTCAGTGCTGCTGGCGGTGCTCCTCAACACTCTCACCCTCTCCCACCAGCTCAGCAGCACTGAACGCTCTGTTGATTCATGTTGCATCAGCACTGAACAATAAGACGTACTTCGGTACTTGCAGTGTGACACAAGAGCAGACCGGGGTTCGGTTTTGGTGGGCTGGCTGGGCGTGAATGAGCGTGTCGTATGACTGCGTAGGAGTGACAACGTGTCATGTTACGCTTTTTTTGTGTTGTTATGTTATGATGTTATGTTGTGTGAGGATCAGGGCGGGTGGCCAGCAGGCGAGGGCACCGGCCACCGGCATCATCATGTGCCAAGCACGGAATCCTGCTAACGCTGCGCACATGAGCATGCATGTCATCTCCTTGGATATGAACGAGCAGACATCGACACACCGCACGTGGAGCAGTCAGCGGCGGCCAGGCAGATGTGTAGATGCTGCATGCAGGGCCACGCTGGTGTAAGCGGACGAGTGCAGTGCATGTCTTACAAGGTGACAAATACTGAACTATGTGTGAGGGACATCAAGCTCAACAATTCAGAGGCCAGCAGCACACAGACAGCAGGCCAGCAGGATCCAGCAACCCACAAGTGCATGCACACATACCCCAAGAAGTTGTCATCTACTGGTATGTCTGGCTGCGAATTGCAAGTAAAGTGACTCCCGCACGTGTGAAGACGTGTCTGACGCCAAGCAAGGTGATGGCTGGCTGCTGAGGAGTCTCAGCAAACTGTGAGCCGGCTGGTGTTGTGTTGGGCGGCTGCAACAGGAAGGGTGGTGGTGGTGAGCTGAAGCCGGGGGCGAGGGGGGTTGAGCTGCTGACCAACACGCACACGCACATCTGCTCCCTCCACTTGCTGTGGCGCTCCTGAGTTGGTGGCACACCCACAGCCCTCACTCCTCAGTCGTGGTCGACCATTAAGCGAGGTCAAAGCACTGGCATTGCGCACCCTGAGCGTGGCAAAGCACTGGCAGCAAGCTCGGATAGGACCAAGCGGAACCACGCAAAGGAAGCGAACGTCCCCGGCGGCAGCTGGCGAGTGGGGGGAAGGGCTGGTGCATGATGCGCAGAGAGGGGTGGGTGGGCTGCAGGGCAAGGTATTGTGACCCTGCGTGCCATGCACAAACTGGTTCCAATACTGCGCCATTTGATATGTTTGTTAAGCGCGCTTGGAGATACCTGTGTATCCTGCTTGCCAGCTTGCTTGCCTGAGCCACCTCATTCTGCAGCCGCATGCAGTGCAGCAGATGGCAGTGCCAACAACCCATTAATAACTTCCGGCCTTGAATCGTCATCCTCCACCCACATATCCGGTTTGCACGCGTGCAGCCAATCTCATCAGGCACCAGGGAGTGTAAAATGGAAAGGTGGCAATACCAGAACTGTATCATCACTTCACCAACACCATCAATCCATGCAATCACTCACCATTGCCGCATTGACGGGATTATAGCATCGTGCCTCTTTCGGCTGCTGGGGATATTGTTGTTTTATCGCCCACACCCATGCATACGTGACCATGCTTCGCCTGCGCTTGCGAACGCACAGCCTGTACCCCCACGCAACTCGCTCCTGCACCCACCTCATACGCGCCACAGTCAAGTGCAGTGGCAGCTATAGCAGCAACGGTGGCACTGCAGGGGTGGAGCGTGAAGCGGAGCTGATGGAAAGCCAGGGCGGCGCGAGCAGGAAATCACGGCGCGTCGTGAGTGGTGCGCTTGTGACGCTGCTGACGCACGCACAAATTCGTAATTCACTTGATGCCCTATGGCTCATCCTGTGAGTGCCAGTTGGTGCTTTCAGGCTGTGATAGGAGGGGGTGCAGCGGGCCTTGCGGCTGGGAGAGAGCTGTCTGACGAAGGCCATCGCGTGACCATCTTTGAGCAAAGCAGCGATGTTGGCGGAGTTTGGGTGTACGACCCAAAGCAGGAGAGCGATGTGCTGGGGACTGAGGCAAACAGGCACAGAATACACTCAAGGTAGGTAGCAAACACAAGTACATACATAGCTACAGTGTTAGTGAGGGAACGTGCAAGAAGAAGCAAAAGGCATACTGTTGGCTGGTGCTTCTGCAGCATGTACAAGGGCCTTCGCACCAACCTACCTCGCCAAGTTATGGCATACCTGGACTTTCCCTTTGACGCTGCCTTCCTGGGCTCCTCCGATGCACGGCGCTTCCCCTCCCACACCACGGTACGCCGCGCAACCGATTGTACTGCCACCGCCACACGTTGTCGCTCGCTTATTGTCCACTGGCATGCTGCTGCTTCACACACACAGCCTGTGTGTATTATGGCGCACCCCACTCACCTTACAGCGATGCATGCCGCCAGTCGAGTGGTTGAGTCATTGTGGTCGCTTGCACTGCCCACGCACCTTCCTCAGGGTGGTGTTCTTTTTCCGCCCTGCAGGTCCTCGAGTACTTGCAGGCGTATGCGCTTTACTATGAGCTGCACGACCTCATAAGGTTCAACACCTCCGTCCTGCGCGTGGAGCCCTCCCCGCTGCCTGACAGGTACATCACGCTGGCTTGCCAGAGAGCAAGCAGTCCCAAAACGCCCCCACCTGGCACCACACATAGCCACCAGCCAGGAGGAGGGCTGTGCCTGTAGACCAGCTAAATACCAGCAGCTGCGTTTGTTTGCACTTTGCACGCTGTTTTGCTCAAGCACTGTCACCTGTGTGAATTCGTTGTGCCGGAGGTGTCGTGCAGGACACTACTTCTGGAGTCGGACCCTGATGTGCCCGTCACACTGCCCGAGGGACAGCAGTGGCACGTCACCATACAGCAGCACCATCAGGCGCAGCTGCTTACAGCTGCTGGCCCCTCACTCTCAGCCCCCTCAGCCTCACCACTACGCTCCCCCACACCCACCACCACCACACACGCAGCGTCGCATTCAGCAGCAGCACAAGACGCCACAGCCTCGTCAGCAGCGGTTCGCACGGAGTCGTTCGACGCGGTGGTGGTGTGCAACGGCCACTACAGCGAGCCCAACACGCCTGTGGTGGCGGGCGCAGAGTCGTTCCCAGGCCTTCAGATGCACAGCCACAACTACCGCCAGCCGGACGCGTTTGCGGGGCAGGTGCGTCACGCGGGCCTCACCTTCTCACTGCCCTACGCGGTGGCGGCCTTGCCAGCCGCATGCCTGCCAGCTGTTCACACACGCGCATGTGTGGGTAACACCTGCTGGGTGCGACGGATTCTGCAGTCTTGCCGGTTCCCGGTTTGTGGCAGCACGTTTACTGCTTCTTGCTGGTGTACGGGGCGCACTTGCACTGTACTGCACACTGCCATGCCGTCCCAGGCAACAGACAGTACAACTTTAGCGCTGCACGTGCTTGGACTGTTCATCCAATTGCCATTCAGTATTATGGCATTGGTGCAAGGACGACATCGGCAATGCTGCACAGCGCTTTGAATGTACATGAAATGCTGTGAGGGCAACGTCGCGCTGCATGCATGCACTTATGCGTGTGTGCAGGTGGTGCTGGTGGTGGGCGCATCTAACTCCGGGGAGGACATCAGCCGCGAGGTGTCGGGCGTGGCGCGCCGCGTGCTGCTCAGCGCGCGCAGCTGGAAGAACACGGCGTGGGCGGAGCAGATGGACACGCCCTACGGCCCGCACAACAACATCACACGGTAAGAACTACGGGTATGAGGCAATCCGCCGCCCTGATCACCCAGGTTTAGGTTCAGGTTTAGGTTTTGCGCTCGGTGCGTTTCGGGCCGAGGCCGATGATACTGCCCGCCAGGTGCGGACTGGCAGCGCTCCTCATGGAGACATGTTGACTGATAGCGTGGCGGGGCCCCGGGCTGTACTGTATGGCTGCGTGAGTGGCGAGCTGGTGGCGAGGGGGCTGCACGTGGCTGCCTTGCCCACCCCGGGCAGCGCCCGCCTGCCCCACCACCTACCCCCCTCCCCCCGCCCCCCCCCCCACGCACACGCACACATACATACGCACACGCTGGTGCTTGCTACTCGCTGGCAGGCACGTGCTGGTGAGCGAGCTGGGGGCGGACGGCTCCGTCACCTTTGCGGACGGCAGCCGGGTGGAGCGCGTGGACAGCGTCATCTACTGCACGGGTGAGGCGCGCGGCACCTGATACACCCACCCGCACACACATTCGCATCCCTCCCTGGGCCACCGGCCTTGCGCAACATTGGGACCCCCACCTGAATGTCTGACACGCTGTCAGCGTTATCCCCTGCGCTGTCTGGCTCAGCGCAGCTCGCCCTCAACAACACACACAATCCGGCGCAAACACGCACAGGGAGGTCTGGCCTGCGTAACACGATCTTCATCGGAAATTCGGAAGGCATGGTCGACCTGGTCGCCTGTGATTAGCGTTAACGGTCTGGCGCGGTGCCGTTGGCATGCGTCCTGCCCTGCCCCGCCCGGCCATGCCCTCATCACGCGTGTTTGCACGCGCAGGATACCGCTACACGTTTCCCTTCCTGGCGGGTGCAGCAGCGCAGCGCCTGAGCGTGGTGGACCAGGACGTGCGGCCGCTGTGGCGCCACGTGCTGTGCCCCGCCCTGGGCCCGGGTCTGAGCCTGGTGGGTCTGCCGTGGCGCGTGGTGCCCTTCCCGCTGATGGAGCTGCAGTGCCGCCTCATCGCCAGGTAGGGGATGAGGTGTGAAGTGTGAGGTGTGCCGACATATTGACAGGCTCGGGTATTCAGGTGTCCTTGGTTTCCTCCATTTCATTTTGTGCTTGCAGTGGGTTGGCCGAGGCGGATGCTCCCCTCTACATGAGGGCTGATAGTGCTCGCAGGCGACTTATTGCTTGTCTGCCTGCACACGGGTGCACTTGCGTGTCAGTGTGTCTGTGGGTGTTGGCACCTCACTGCTTGTTGAGCAGCTGAGTCCCTGGCCTTGGTTGCGGCATTCGGTCATGCGCTTGTGGTGAGAGCCAGTGACATCCGTATGCATGAGCTCATGCAGCAGCGTGCATCAGAAGGAGGTTCCCATGGGGCCATGAAGTGTGAATCCCGTGGGGCTGTGCAGCATGCATATGCGTTAAGAATTTAAGATGGAGGCGCTGCACCTGACGATGGTGAGCTGTCTGGCCACAGACCGCACCTGACGGTGGCGTGTGTGTGTGTGTGCGTGTGCTGGCGCAGGGTGCTGTCTGGCGCGGTGGCGCTGCCAAGCCGCTCCGGCATGCAGCGTGACATTGACGCCCACTACGCCAAACTGCAGGCACAAGGCCTCCCCCTGCGGTGAGTCGGCCGGAAAGTGGCACGGCTGAGCTGAAGAGCCCGTGTGCAGCGCCAACCCACCGCTCATCGCCCAGCATGCTGCCACGCATGCTACCCTTCCGTAGTAGGCCCGCTTGCAACGCACCCAGACCTCCGATCCTACCCATCGAATTCAACCGTGCAATCCCAACGCAGCAGCCTGCAACTAGCATGATAACCGGCACCATCCGGTCTCCCAGTAGCACAGCGTCGACTTTACTCTTTTTCTCTTGCTTTTTCTCTTGCTTGCGCTGTACGCGTGTGGTCTCACACATGTGTGATGCGTCAGGTACTCCCACATGATGCACTTTGAGCAGTTCCCATACAACGCCTGGCTGGTGGCGGCGGCGGGGGATGCGCCCCGCATGGCGGAGCGCCAGCCGGCCTGGCGTGAGGCGCTCTACCGCGGCGTGTCGGCGCTCAAGCGCGCCGCGCCGGAGACGTACCGCGACGAGACCTGGCCGCACCCTAGCCAGATGGAACAAGAACCAGCCGCAGCACCCGCACACAGCGCAGCAGCAGCGCCTGCAGTCGAGCCTGACGCGTCGGTCCAGGCCCCATCTGGGTCACAGACGCCAGTAGCAGCAGCTGCTGAGCAGCTTCCCAGCGTGGCGGCAGCTGTACTGCAGGCGGAGGAGTGCGTGAGGGCGCAGGTGGAGCGCATCACGGGCAGCAGGAACGGCACGCTGGCCGAATTGCTGCAGCAGCGGCACCAGCGGCGGCGGCAGGCGGCCAGCAGCCGGCAACCCCCGCTTGATCAGGCAGGCGAGGTGGTTCTGAATGCCACAGCCGCTGTACGGTCCGCGTTGTGAGGGGAGCTGGCTTGTGCGCCGCAGCGCTGCAGCGCGTGACGCTGGTGCACACGCTGGTGTGGGTCTGCCTCAAGGCGTCTGCCCATGCATGCAGTCAGAGAAGCTGGACGGCGTACGTGGTGGGCAGCAGCTCCTGGCACAGCAGATTTCCACCCAGGCGGGCATGAGAGTTGAGAGTTGAGACAGTAGCACGTGATTCGCTGTGAATTGGCTTCTTTTGCGTGGCTTGAGTGGTGCGTGGAGAGCAACAGCAATGCCTAGTGGCACTTGCGCCAGGGCCTGCAGCTGACTCTGAAGCAAGGCTGAACAACTTGGCTTTGCGGTACCGCCTTGCGCAATTACAGTGTGGCGTGACCGGCTCATGACAGACTGAGAGTACCTGTGAGTCCCTGCATCCCGCAGTAGGACGACAGCGCATGCAGTGTGTAAGCGCATCCGGCAGCTCTTTTGCAGCTTTCCTGACCAACCCCAGCGCACATCACCGAATGCATACGCCTGCCAGCAAAACCCCACCATTGCAAGGAGGCGCTTGCGAGAGGCACCCAGCCCGGTGCTTTGTGGAGTGCACTGACCACAGCAGGCAGTTGTGCGCAAACCACAGGGCGCGCTAGCAGCTGTGGCGTGACTGCACCGCATGGGTCAACCCACATGCAATTGCAGCTTGTGGGGCGGTACGGTTTCTGGTTGTCATACCCTCACATCCCTTCAGGCAAAGGTGCTGTGCCTGGGCTCAAACAGGATAGCCAACTTTCATATCGACTGTTCTTGAACCACAGCACACTGGCACTCAGTGCAACGCGTACAGTGCTCCGTTCGCTACGGTCGGGGCTAACGTTTGGAGCCGTGAAGCATTCAGTTGCCTTGCGAGCAGCAGCCATGGCGGCCTCACCACCCAGGGGGGCGTTGATTGTGTTTGAGGGGATCGACAGGTGTGGCAAGACAACGCAGAGTGCAAAGCTGGCAGAGGTGCTCCAACAGCAAGGGGTGAGCGCTCGTCGTGCAGTTGTTAATTCGTGTGCGTGGGTACACAGTATGCCCTTCTGCGGATAAGCGACTGCCACTGCACTTATGTCCAAGCAGGTCACCGTTGAGCTTTGGCGCTTTCCTGACCGCACCACTGACACTGGGAAGCTCATCAACGCGTACCTGGCGAACGCGAAGGACCTAGACGACGTTGCCATACACCTCATCTTTGCTGCCAATAGGCACGAGAAAAAGTAAGTGGCGTTAATGAAGTGTTCTCTTTCGCGTCTGCAACATGTTTGGTTTCATCGGGCCCTGCGAGCGGTTGATGCGTTTGAATTTAAGCACAACCCCTGCGTCTGCTCGCAGGCAAGCCATGCTGCAGGCCCTGGCTTCTGGTACCACGCTTATTGTGGACCGCTACAGTTACAGTGGGATAGCGTACACGGCCGCAAAGGGCAGCGAGCTGTACAACAGCGAATGGTGAGCGCAGTTCAAACAGTGTGTGCGCTGCAATGTCTCTGCTCTTGCAGCAAACCATATTTTAGGTCCATGTGCTGTTCTTTCCTCAATCCTGCCATAACACACCTCGCTCGATGGCCTTGCTCGTAGGTGCCTTGCTCCAGAGGTTGGGCTGCCAGCTGCCGACCTCGTTGTCCACATGGACATTTCGCCCGAGGCAAGCGCTGCTCGTGGGGGCTATGGAGGAGAGCGCTACGAGAAAATGGACATGCAACGAGCCGTGCTGCGGGAGTTCGAAAAGCTCAAGGACAGCCGCTGGGCAACGATCGACGCGACGCAAGGCATCGACGCCATCCATAGCCAGGCAAGCGCGCCTGCCAGGGTGTTGCTGTCTTGCCTACTTCTGTCTCCACGTCCAGCACCCCACCTGCACTCTGCGTGCAACACCTTCATTCACCCAGGCAGTGCACAGTGCTCCCTGAATGCTCCCTGTCCAACCACCCCTAACACCTGTGTTGGCTGGCTGTGGTTCCTCGTCACGAACAGGTGGTCGCGGCTGCGCAGCCGGTGGTGCAGCGCTGCGCGGAGGGCTCACAGCCGCTGGCGCGCTTCTGGGACTACCAGCCCATCGACCTGGCGCCCTACAGGTCCGGGGGGGGATCAGTGGAATCGAGGCGTGCACGCGTGCAGTGTGCACAACCTTGCGTACACACCCTGGTGTACGCGTACGCACGTGCCCGCGTCCTGTTCTTCCCCGTGTCCCTGCGCCAGCCCCCACCGGTCTCCACACAGCACAGATAGATGCATGGAGCCACATGCACACCTCCTGCCCGCATGGTGGTCCTGTGATCAGGCGTACAAGCCTGATTTCATACGTCGAAAGGGCAGGGGTCGATGTACACACTGCTTGCGCTTGCGGGGGAGGGTCGCAGCGAGGGGATGAGCGGTGCACGTGACCGGGCCAGGTGGCTGTCGCACAGTATCGCACAAGCCTCGCCTGCTTGCCACTGTCCTGACAGGCACGCATGCCACCCGCAGGAGCCCAGCGGTGTGGACATGTGTCAAAGATGCATGTGACCTGTCAAAGATGCTCACACCGTTCCTGCACTGTCCTGGCCGCTGCCTTCCGTGACGTGCAGGCCTTCTCCCACCCAGCCCGCCACCGACGCCACCGGCGGTGACGCTGTGGCTTGCGTAGAGATTGGCGGCGGTGGTGTTGGTGCAGCGGGGCTCAAGGGCGCAGCGGCCGCCAACACGAATGCAAGCGGCACCGTCGTGCCTGTGGCGGGTGCAGAGCCATAGCAGGGCCATATGCCCCTGGCTGGGCCCTGCCAAGGAGAGGGTAGCACGGATAGCTGCCCCTAGGCATGATGCTGGTCGGAGCGGATCGCTTTCAACACGTCTTCACATGTACTGCATGCTGTTGCCACACGCAACCAAACTTCTGCATTCAACCATGCCCACGTTCATGTTTCGTATGCAAACATGCGTATAGTAGGTCGTTATCCTCGGATTGTGCGCCTGCGTTGCTGAGGGCGCAGACAACAGTTCAGATGGCAGCAGGGGTGTATGCGCATGCAAACCTAAGGACACACACCGCCACATGCGGTAAGTCACAATGGCACTGGTTGGCTTTCCATTGGCAATCTGTATGCACACAGACGGCTCGGTGACTCGGTGTGTCTCTCTGTGCATGGATTGGCGACTCTGGCGAATGCCAGTTTTGTACAAATTGAGTGGACGATCAGTACTAGCAGGTTGGGTTCATGTGGAGCCGCCTGGCGGCAAGGATAAGAAGCCGTCCGCGAGCTGGCCTGGTTACCATACCAACTAATCGTTATGTCTCGGGTCTAGCGAATCGTCAACGGAGTCCCGGGCGTCCAAGCTTGCCTGGCAACGGACTGTTGCTGACTCACTGCAAGGTGAGTGAGGGTGGCATCAACAGAGCGACCTGTGGCCCCTTTCCAGTGATGGCAAACAAATAATCTTTGAGAACTGATTGCCTGCGCCCTTGTGGCTAGGGCATGGTGACAACTTTTTTCCTGAGGAAAGGTTGCTCGGTCGGACAGTGTTTTGCTGCACGGCGTTTCCATGCATCTGGTGTGCTGTCTGTCTGCAGTTTTATGAAGTACGCATAGTGCATAGTATGCTAGGCTTCTTTGCGGGCCTTGCAACTCAGTCCATCCTCCGTGCGGGTCTCCTATGACAGTGGAGTAACACCGTCCCTTTAACTTACTGAGGAGAACTATTCGCAGTGTTGTTCATACTGTCCTGTGCCCCCAGCACTTGCCAGAGCGACTGCATTGCGGTACATTCTTTCGTCTTAGGTGCACTGCTGTGGTGTTGGGTGTTGGCTGCCAGCTTGTTGCGACTGCGAGTGCGGAAAGGGAGAGGATGACGAAAGCACTGTTATCCAACGCTTGACCTGATGTCCACTGATGACAACCTACAGCTGCGTTCTTTCTGACTCTCCTTTGTCCGTGGGTTTGTTGAGGTTGGGGTCTGCACTGACAGCCGCCGATCGCAGCCGCACGCAACGACATGCACTTTTGGCTGGATATGGATGACGAGCAAAACTTCAATCTTAGGACACCTTCAGAGGGCTGGCGGCTAATCACCGCCAGTCCGGTGAGACCAAAGAGTTTATCAGGCTGACATCTCTTGCCGATCGTGCATTGTGGTGCGTGCGGCGGGCGATCTGGTGCGTGTGCATGGAGGCTGGGCTGTGTCTTAGGCTTGAGTGCAGCTGTTTGTCATGTGTGAGAGTAGGCCAGGGGAGTGGGTTGTTGTGTGGCACCGCTGGCGTTCTCAACGATGATCAAAACAAACTTTCGTTCTACCGCAAGCTGTGCGGCTCGACACCGCACGCGCTGTGGATACACTGGAGACCTGAACTGAGAGAACGCTGGTGACTGCCTTGCATGGCTTGCATTTATACCGTATTGCCAAAGCAAGGTTTGGGTGGGAATGCTTGAAGCAACATACTGCAACACCGACTGGTTCTGCAAAGCTGACCTACACATGTATGCATGTCCCTGCATATCTTTCAGGGAACTCGCTCTGGACGACGTGTAACCCATCCCGCAACACCGACTTCCGGGGCCTTCCGCTATGGCCAGCGCTGGTGCGAGCCCATATGTGTCGGTGGACGAGCGGCCCGGGGGCTACGCCATCGTCACCCTCAAGAAAGAGCCTGTCAACAGCCTGGACAACGCTGCCTGGGCCGCCCTCAATGAAGCCCTGGAGCGCCTAGAAGCCAACCCTAAATGCAGGGGCGTCATCTTCGCCTCAGGGTTGCAACGAGACGTCTTCTCTGCTGGCAACGACCTGGGTGAGCTCTATGCCCCCAACACAACCTTTGAGCGGTATCAGCGCTTCTGGTTCACGCAGAACTCCTTCCTCGTTCGCTTGCTGCGCTCACGGCTGGTCACCGTCGCCGCCATCCGCGGTGCCTGCCCCGCTGGCGGCTGCATTATCGCTATGTGCTGCGACCACCGCATCATGACCACCAACGGCCACATCGGACTGAACGAGGTGCTGCTGGGTATCCCTGTCCCCAAGTTCTGGGGCCTGCTGATGGCCAAGCTCATAGGTGCCAAGGCCGCGGAGCCGCTCCTTTTGAACGGCAGGATGGTTTCCCCGACAGAAGCCAAGGCCCTAGGACTTGTGGACGAAGTCGTGGTTGATAAGGCGGAGCTGCTGCCCACAGCGGAGAAGCTGGTGGCGCAGCTGGTGAAGCTGCCGCCCTCGGCGCGCGCCGCCACCAAGGCCTCTCTGCGTGGCGACTTTTGCGAGGCGTGGTCTGCGTATTACAAGACGGAGCCGGATGGCGCGTGGAAGTTCCTCAACCAACAGGACACGCTGCAGGCGCTCGGGGCAACCATGCAACGCCTGTCAGGCGGCGCAGCGGGTGGGGACGGTGGTGCCAAGCGCTCCAAGCTGTAGCGTTGTCAACTTCAACCCCTGACTTTTCTGAACCTTCTAGCCGACTACCCCGCAACCATGCACCCGCATGTCCCACCCATCTGCATTTTGCAATGCCTGTATGTCGGGCTGCCGCCTTGTGTTTGCCAGCATCTGTAGCTTTTGTCCTTTCTTTGATTCTTTCATGCTGCAGGTGCTTTTGCATGCCATGCACCATTCCAGCTGCACTTGTTTGGCCTGCAGATTGTGAACAATAGTTCTTTTGCTTGTATGATTACCTCAAATCCACTTGCGTGCAGCCTATGCAAGGCGACTCTGTGTGCGCAGCCTGGCATGCTTTTTTCGCACATTCTTTCCTCCGCAGGCGTCTGGCTGACAGCAATCCGCTGCAAGTTTGTACGACATGGATTTTAGTGCATTCATTCTCAGTGCACCTCGTATCACAACTCAAACAGTGTTGTTCTGCTGCCAGGCAGACACAGAGCTTGTGATATACGCCACTGTATACTGGCATTCACCATCATGTTTTGGCTTTGCATCACAATTCAGCAGGCCACTTCAGCAGTGCGGATGTGTTTGGGCATCCAGCGCACGCGCACCTGCACTATTATTATCATTTGGTGTTCTGTTGCTGGCTGCTGTGCAGTGAACCCGCAAGTCGGACTGACAGCGGATGCTCGCTGGCTCTAATATCCAAGCGCGCCCTTGCCACGGCATGCCATGGCATATGCGCACTCGCCAGTGTATCAACTGTAATCACAACCTCTTGCTCAAGTGACTCGCGCTCGATTGCAGGGATTCGTCGCAGCGTGCAACAAGGTGGATGATTTCCTCAGCCTCCACTTGCGCATGTGGCCAGCGTAGGCTTGCAAGCTTGCTTTCTGTAACTCCCATCCTGAGCATGCATCCTTGACGTGCAGCTGCGGGTGCTGGATGCATGAGGGGGCAGGCTCCCTGCTGCACCACTGAGGTGCACTCCCACACCATGCCAACACTCAGATAGGTCCTCAGCTTGATTGGAATGTGTACGCATATCCGACTGTCCGTGGCCAGAGAGTGCAGCAGGCACATGTGGCGTGTTGGACACCGGCGACACGAGAGGAGCGTGGTGAATTGCCTATTGCACACCACATGTCTGGGTTGTTCAAGCTCAAAGCCTGGAGTGTGCAAGCTGTTGCGCCAGCCCAACATGCACGACAGGCTGCACCCCTCAGCAAACTCGAATGCCACCTGCACACCGAGTGTCACCGACAGTTGCTGAGTGCAGATGGTTGGGACCAAAGTGACCAAAACACGCGCGGTAGCACATGAGTGCGCTGGTGCTGCCTCGCTCGTAGACCGGCAGTGCCTGTGCTGCGGTCCACAGGTAGTTTACAAAGTGCCAACGCGGGTGGTACTGCTGGTGCCACAGGCTGCTTAATCACTGCGAGCCGCCTTACGAAGCACAGCAACATCACAGGATGAGAGGTAGCATCACTGGCCCCCCCAAGCCGGTGCATGCAACGCCACGGGCGGTTTAGCGCTTCGTCACGCAGGGGCGCATGATCAAGGGTGCGGTGCACGAAGGCAAGGGTCACGTGCAGGGTCACGTGCAGGCGCGCAGCACGAGTGCAGCATGTGATAGCGCAAGCAGGCGCTAGGCATGCTCCCTCACGGCTGCGGGCGCATGCCGCCCCACTGCATCGGCGGCAGCGGCTGCTGCTGCATCAGGCCCGGCCCAGTGGTGCTGGCCGCGGTGCTGTACTGGCTGGGGGGTGCGGAGGAGTCGCTAAAGCCGCCGCCGGGGCCCAGCGCACCCCCGGTGAGGTACAGGGGGGGCGCACCCGGCGCCGGCGACGACGGCTGCTGCTGCTGGTACTGCTGCTGCGGCGGTTGCCAGGGAGGCATGCCGCCGGCGCCCGGTCCTGGCCCGTACAGCTGCTGCTGCTGCTGCTGCTGCTGAGGGTACTGCTGCTGCTGCTGCAGTGCATGCTGTTGCTGCATCGGCGGCGGTGCGAACTGCATCTGCTGCTGTTGTGGGAACTGTTGCTGCAGCTGCTGCTGCTGCTGCTGGTAGGGGGGTGGATTTGCAGCTTGGGGCGAGGGCTGCTGGAACTGTGCTGCGGGCAGCGGCAGCTGCTGCTGCTGCTGCTGGTATGGCTGCTGCGGCGGCGGCAGCGGTGGCGGTGGCGGGACTTGCTGCTGTTGCAGCGGTGGCAGCTGGCTGGCAGCGGCAGCGGGCGCGGGGGCCGCGCTGATGCCCATCCTCTGGACCTCCTGCTCGAGACCGAATCCACCACCACCACCTCCTCCACCCACGCCTGGACTCATGCTGTTCTGGATCTCCTGCTGCAGCCCATAGCCAGCCGCAGGACGCATGACCCCCCCGGCGCCCATACTACCAGCGGCAGCAGCGGCAGCCGGCTGCCCACCCAGCGGTGACGGGCCGAGCGATGCAGCATGGCTGGTCGGGCTGCTGAATGCCACTGCCGCACCGCCAGCGGAGCCATTCGAGAACGCTCTTGCGTGTGGAGTACCCATTGGCGATGGTGATGGTGAGTCCCAGTAGCCAGATGCGCCTTGCGGCTGCTGCTGTTGGTACTGCTGCTGAGCTGGGGGTGTGGCGGGGCTGCCGTACTGCCCGCCAGCGTACTGCTGCTGCTGGTACTGCTGCTGCGGGCCTGGGGGTGTGGCGCCATGGCCGTACGCGCCACCTCCGCTTGCACCGCTCACCTCCGCCTGCAGACCGTACTGCTGCTGCTGCTGTTGGTACTGCTGCGGTGGCTGTTGGTGCGATGGCGTACGTGGCGGGGGCAGCAACGGCGGCAGCGCCTGCTGGCCCCCGTACTGCGAAGCGGGCAAGCCAGGCTGCTGCTGCTGCTGCTGCTGCTGGTGCCCCATCTCTGCATGCAGGCCGTACTGCCCCATCTGCTGCTGCTGAGCCTGGGTGATCTCCGCATGCAGGCCATAGCCCACGCCACCCGTAGAAGGCATCGGTGACCTGGGGGACGCACCCGCGCCTCCGAGCGACGGAAAGCCGCGCGGCTCGCCCTGCTGCTGCTGCTGCTGCTGCTGCGCCTGCGACAGCTGCATCTGCAGCATCTGCTGAGTCATGCCGGACATGGCGGCGGCCGCCGCGCCTCCCGCAGCAGCCGGCGGAGCGGCTCCCAGGCCGGGCTGAGGCGGCTGGCCAGGCTGCTGCTGCTGCTGCAGCTGCGACAGGTTTACCCCCGCTTGCGCAAGCTCCTCCTGTGGGGCGTCCGTCACCCGCAAGCACAATGCACGACAAAGCTATGTGCTTGTTCGGACGTAGGTTAAGACTGCATTAGTGCATTCACACTGGACCGCACCCTTGGCCCAGTCTGCGCTCAGGCCTGCCCTGCCCACCACAACGCAAAACACATTCTGCAATCCAACGAACCGGCTGCGCACATAATCTAGACCATATTGTGGCAGGAGTGACAGTACGGAGTGATCAGGAGGTCATACAAACCGCCACGCACAGCAGACGTTGCATGCCTCATGTCACCATGTTGCATCCGCCCTTTATTGCATGCATGCATGCCACGCACAAACACACACACAGTCATGCGCTCCCACACACACACGGTGTATGCACTTTGCACGGCCCCACGGGAGCAAACATAAAATAAAAAAACAACTCGTAGCACACACTGTGGCGCGGGGTACACGGCACCTGCAGGCCCATCAGCAGCGGCAGCGGCAGCGTCGGCGGCGTGGCGAGGGGCCCTGCGCTGAAGGAGCCTGGCGCCAGCTCCAGCGGGGGCACCACCACGTCGTACTCCTCCACGCGCTGCTCCTTGTAGGTGGGGTGCTCCACGCGCAGCTGGAGCACCAACGACCCGTCCGCGCCGCTGCCCGTCTGGCTGCCGGCCGTGAACAGCGCCAGCGTGGCGGCATTGGCGCCCACCAGCAGCGGACGCTCCGTCACATCACACCTGCAAGCGCCCGCAACCACGCATTCATTAAGTTTTCAGTAGCGTTCATGTACGGCAACCACATGCTCCTGTGCAACTGTAGTAGCTGCATCCTCCTGCATGATGTCATTCATGATTTCGTCAATTGCCTAATAGCACAACAACCGCAATTGTTGCGCGACGTCAGCCCCGTGGCATCCTCGGCGCTCGACAAGCACTTTCTCATGCTGCGAACCGCGCTGCTACACGGGGGGTCTGCGTGATGGTCAGGGGGGGCGGCCCTCATCTGGCGCCTAGCGTAGAGTGTCAGCCTCTCTCCGCTAGACTGACCGAGAGCGCTGGTGGTGTATACCGTGCTGCACACTCCCACAGGCGGCAGGCGCGGTTGGGCGGCCTCACCACCACTCACCAGTTGCGCTGCGCCTTGAGCGGCGCCTTGGTGTCGAAGGGCGCGATGAGTCGCTCGCTGGTGACTGCATCCAGCATCTGCGTCTTGGCGCTGGCGCACAGCGCCTTGACGATTGCGGGGGGCGGCGGCTGGTTGCCGATGGCCGACGAGATCACCTGCAGCAGCGGCAGCGACAGCAGCAGGGATGCCCCGTTCAGGCGCACGTAAACAACGCGAATGCACACCACAATACCATAACCGTCATGCAGTGATATGCGCAGACCTGAATCAAGGAACCAACCGATTCGCCCACATTACAATGCTTTGAGCACCGTACTGTATGCATTTACTTATTACTACGGCATGCGGCCAGCACGCTGGCAGCTGCACAATGCATCACGTGAACCCCCAGTTGCTATGCTGGGTTCCCTCGCAGCCCAACTGGACGATACACAACCGGCAAGCAGTGTGGCAGCCTGACAGGTCTCACGCACCTGTGGCATGAACCTGAAGTCGGACTTGAGGTTGACCTTGGGCGAGGTCTGGAAGCGCCCAACGCCCGCCACGTGCACGTCGCCGCTAAGGAAGGTGAAGCGTATGCCACGCGCCTGTTTCGGCCCCGCATGTACACACACAGCAGCAGCAGCACACACCAGGTAGGCAGCAGGCCCTCAGCGCCTCTCCCTCTCCAAGCGGGAGGGAGCCGTGAAGGAGGGCAGGTGGCCCCTTGCCCTGACCTAGGAACCTGCAACATGCCCACTGCCCGCCACCACGTGCCCCCCCTCCCCCCCCC
>BDDA01000651.1:40812-68340 GCA_001662385.1 Chlamydomonas asymmetrica
CAGGCATATGTGCCAGGGTCAGCGTAGCAGCAGCAGCAGCAGGACCAGAAGGCGCACCACATACGCTTGCATTACGCAATTATCCGTCCGTAAACCCACTTGAAGCGCAGTACAGGGGGGTAGGGGCTGCGGCTCTGGTGCACCACCATCAGCACGCTGGCGGCATAGGCGCGCGTGGCGGGGCTGTAGTTGCCGTAACGCAGGTAGGGGCCGTAGCTGTCCTCCAGGGGGGGAGGCCCGGGGAAGGCGGGGTCCACCGCGGGGGTGCGGGGGTCCCACCCCTGCAGGGGGGTGGCACACAACAAGCCGCGCACGCACAGCAGCAGCAGGGTGGCTGATGATGATGCCTGCGCGTGCTGGGGTGTACACATGCGGAGGGGAGGCGGGCACTGAGGCACCCGCACGCCGGCTTTGCGCCCACTTCGGGCACCGTTGTGCGCTCATGCATGTGCGCCGCTGGGGGCAGCGGTGCCAACAACAAACACAACGACACACGACAGGCACCGCGGCACGAAGGCACGTGTGCTCGGCATCATCATCATTCACACGCCAGCATGCCATCACCACCAAAACCATCGTCATACATCAGTCACCTTGTAAGGCAGAGGTCCCGTCGCGGCCTGCCCCGCTGCCCCTCCTGCTGCTGCAGCAGCAGCGGCAGCCACCGCGCCCGCACTCTCATCAGGGCGTGGGCTGGCGGTGGTGGACGCCGGCGCTGAGGCGGACACGCCCGGCGGCGGCTTGTTGAGGAACTGGAAGCGGCTGGGCGCTAGCGGCGTGGCCTGCAGCTTGGCGGTCTCATCCTCCGGCAGCGCCTTGGACGAGCACCAGTGGCTGGTGGGGGCGGGCACCACAGGCGCTGCGTGCATGCGGCCGGGGTGACGACGAGGTGATGTCAGATCGAGCGGCGCGCAAGCAGGCAGGCAAGGCATGGAAGGTGAGTTGCAGGCGGTGCATGCATGGACAGCATAGCATAGCATAGCATGCCTTGACGGATCGGGCCTCGCACGTTTTAGGAATCGGCCTCGGTGGGTAAAGTTAAGAAGCAGCATGAAGCAAGTGCACTCGTCATCCAGCATGGCATCGCGTCATCTGCAATGCTGCACTCTTGGGTGACGGGGCTCTGTACAGACGAGCTACGTTGCGGCAGATGACAACCTGCACTCTGCAGTCGATCATTCAGTCATGGTGGTCAGAGTGTGGAATGCAACTGCATCTCACCAAGAGGCCGGCCGCTAGGCGCTGTGGGCAGCTGCTGCTGCTGCTGCTGCTGCTGCCCATGCGCAGGCGGCAGTGCAGGCCCTGCTGCCGCCGCTCCAGCCAACGGCATGGAAGCCGCCGGTGGCAGCGGGGTGCCGTCACTTGCAAACTGCTGCTGCTGCTGCAATGGCGGCTGGCCGGCTGCAGAGTCTGTGGATCCAGCAGGCAACAGTGCCTGAGACGCTGGCAGCTGCTGGGGGTCACCCGGCGCGCCGGCTGCGGGCGGCGCCGCGGTCCCACCGGGCGAAGGCGGTGCGGCGGGCGCCGACGCGCCTCCGGCAGACTGCGCCTTGTCGCCTCGCCGGAAGAGGCCCCCCAGGAGTCCCTTCTTCTCCTGCAGTACACGCACATGCGCCATATGATCTAATCACTTCATGAACCCAGGCCATAGCCTGAGGACAGTGATGTAATGATTTGCAAGCAACACCGTATGCCAACAACGCTGGTCGGTGGGCACCCAAGCTGTGTACCAGCGCGAATCACGAACTAGCCACCAACGGACAGGTCAGTGAGCTGCGCTCTTACAGCACTGCGTAGCGCATGACGCTCCCTAGTCAAGCGCGTAACACAGGTAGGCCATATTGATCGCACCTAGGGCTGTTCCTACATAAGCACAGCGTGATAGCTGGCTCATTACCGTGCTGACGTGCTGAGTGTAGCGGCATACGCACCGGAGAGGGGGAGCTCTGGGCAGGAGGGCTCGCACCCGCCTGCTGCTGCTGTTGCGGTGACTGCTGCTGAGGGTCCTGCGGGCCCTGCTGCTGGGGTGGTGATGTGGCGGCGGGCGTGTCACCTGGAGCGCCAGGGTCAAGGCAGGCATAGACACACGGAGCGATGAACGGATGCAGTCTCCAACTGCCCGGGGCATATGATGATGTGGGCGTGTATGCGCGGCTGTCCATCGTGGGAGTACTGTGACATTTGTGTGTGTGGTGCGTGTGAGTGTATGATGAACCGCCCCGCGGGTATCCGGTTGACGCTTGACATGCGCGAGTACTGGCACGTGCGCATGTGGGCCGGAGTGCCTGGGTGTGGACCGAGGGCAAACCATCGGCGCATGCCTTAGGTCCAACGCGCATGCAGGTACGGAGTGCGCCACTGTGTGCTGGAGGCGGCCTCCCACCCTGGCGTGTCACATGCAACCCACGGTGAGGGGTCCGCCCTGTGACACTCATTCGTGGAAGCTGCAGCCTCCAAATAAGGATACAGCGTGAGGGCACACCTTTCTTGAAGAGCCGGCCAAACAAGCCTTTCTTGGTCTCCTCTGGCGAAGTTGCAGGGGCATTGCTGGGTCCTGCTGGCTGCTGCGGGCTGGTTCCCTGCCCATGTGGCAGCGCCGGCCCTGTTGGGGGTCCAGCTTGGGAACCTGACGGTGATGCGGGCGGCGGCGTGCTGATGCCAGGAGAGCCTACATACTGTTGCTGAAACTGAGGTGCTTGCAGCGGTGCAGCTGGCGCAGCAGCGTAGCCCTGTGGGGGCACGCCAGCGAACTGTGCAGGCATTGCGCCATTGGTAGGCGGTCCCTGCAAGGCTGCCTGCTGCTGTGGTGAGTAGGCAGTGCCATCATACTGTTGGGGTGGTGGTGCAGGGCCTTGCGCCTGCGGCGGGTTTCCTGGGTACTGTGCCTGGGGCGAGAAGCCCCCTTGCGCGGGGCCCGGCCCACCATATGCCGGTGGTGGCCCTGGCGCTGACATTGGACGTGACCAAAAGCTCCGTTATATTCAAATCACCAAGCTTCTGTTCACGCTTTGCTGGCTGTCCAGTCCAGGGGCAAGGTCCATGTCATGCCAGCATGGCCAAAGGTGCTGGTCAACGCGTGCTCTTGACTTTGCTCCAAGAGAAATACAAAGTACGATTGACTCCGGAAACACTTGAAATAGTGAGCTTGTGCTGCTGTACTTGCACAACGAGCTTGATGGGCACACTTGATTTGAACCTGTGGGAATGTTGTCAGGGGGTGTCAGGGAAGTGTTGCAAGGCTACCGTAGGTTGCGTTTTTATTTTCAATGTTGTCAAGTGATTAATGAATTTCTATCTGGTCAAACCGGGCTTTGTTACCAAAGCCATACGCCAGCAGGTATGTCCACGCTCACTCGTCGGAAATGGCGAGTCTGTAAATGCGCATGGCGGCATGGTAAGCGCGCGAAGTGTACTGCACCGCCACATTGACTGTCTTCAGCCTTCATATTCGACAGGCCTGCACAGACGCATACATGTGTTGCGCCCCACAGTCCATCCTCACTGCTGGTGGCAACCACACACTCCACCAAGCAAGCATGCGGCTCAGCATACCAAGGATGCCAAGTATCAGTCAGTCTGCAAGCTTATGCATGCAAGCTGCCTTGGCCCCCGTAGGGGCAGCCGGGCGCAGACCACCCACCCACACATGCACTGAGGCTGTGCCGCTGCATGCGGCATGAACCTGCCTGCTGGTGTGCGGCTGCGCGTGGCATGAACCTGGTGTGTCAAGGGCACACGTACAAGACTGCACTGTGCGCGTTCGTCACTGACCAATGACAAATGGGAGCCACACGCCCATGTGTGTTGTGTGCCATGGTCTCACACGGTCTGCCTGCAGTACACAAAGGCACGCAAACCAAGCTGGTAGGATGCACGGACAATCGCGGCTGATCAAACCAGGCCTGGCGTGCTGGAGTTTGCATGCGAAACGAGCTGTGCATGTCTCCAATCCAGCAGCAGCATGTGACGCAGGGCAATGTGCCCCTGCTGTGGGCATTGCAAAATGCACGGGGGCCACTGGCTGGCTGATGCAGGTCCTGGAGTCGCTAGCCTGAGCGAGCGAGTGTTTGCCTTTTGCATGCCACAGAAATCAGACACAGGCATGCAAAGCAACACACGTACCAGCAGTGATGGCATTGCAGAGCTGCTGCATATGCGGATATGCCTCTCCCTTTTTACTTTCCTCCCTTGTGTCCCCTCAGACTGGAGTGGGGGGCATGTCGCGTTTCGTGCAGCAAGGCGAGGCAGATGGCAATGCGGGTTGAGGCTCGGCGTGGAGGTGCTGACTGTTCATCCCCACTACCTTGTATATTGTGCGCTGCTTTGAGACTTGATGCCTTGAGGTCCGCAAAACAGCATGAATCACAGGCGCCTCGCGCTGTTGCTGCTCGCTTGTGCACCCACTCCCATGTGGCAAGGTGTGCAAGCGCATAGTGCATAGTGTAGGCTTCATGCAACCCCAAATGCAACCACTTGGTGTGCAAGCGAGCTGCTGTTGCCTGCGGAGGCCACACGGGCATGCACATAAGTCATAACGCCTAAAGCCGCGAAGCATGCCTGTCATGCAGCAGTACACACAGCGCAGACCTGCATGTGCTTGCGTGTGCCTGTGAGCCGGTCGCTGCCACACGAGCGTTGATACATCATGACGGGCAATGCATGGACAATGCACGGCGGCCAACACTCGTACCACGCATCGCTGTCTCAGCGTGGCATGCTCTGCCAATGTGGCTGCTGCCGGATCGGTTCCCACACGCAGCCGGTTCCGTTGAAGTGCGCGCCGTTGCGCTGGGGTATTGAGTTGTGTTCTGTGCAAATTCCACCGGAACAGGGTGAGCATAGCACCATGCTGCGACGGCCAACCACTTGCTTGCTGCCAAGCTGGCATACATCCCAGTTGGAGGCATAAGTAGTGCATGCAACGCGGCTCAAACTCATGATGGACCATGTACTGGTGTTTAAATTGGGCCTTCCACTGGTACGTGTGCGTTGCTCACAGTTCGGTGTACACGCGAAACAGCACAGGCTAGGGCTGATGCATGCAAGGTGGTGAGACAGCCGGATTGAGATCGACCCCCGTAGACATATGCCCCCGTAGGCACATACCCACACTGATATACGCGTGTACATGACTCGCTGAAGGCCCCGTATGCTGCTTGGCACGGTAACTGGCAGTACTTGTCACTGTGTCAGCGTGCCACACTGTCAACATGCCACGGCGTCCGCTGGCAAGCATCCCAGCCCTGTACCGCAAAACACGGCAAGCACAGTGCATGTGCAGCGGTGTGCATGTGTGCATTGAACATATGCAGTTGTTACATGTCTGTGTGAGTGGCGGGTGAAGGCATGCACTGGGTGGCGCAGTGGCGGTGGACCAAGTGACTCGACAGGGGCGCCCGAGCTCCTGCAGTTCCGTACCAACACCCATGCCACCAAATGCGCTGGATGGGCGATGGATGCGCTGTTATTGAAAGACATGCAAGGATTGCGCAGCATAACGTAGCTCACACAGCAGCTCACACAGCTGTCCCGCGCCGTGCGTGCAGTTAGTAGAGAGCGACATACAGATCGGCACGTGCATGCGCGTCACATGCATCCGCGCCTGAGCTGTACCCTGTCAGACGCGTTGCCCTACCTGATGTATGCAAGCAAGCAGATCACGTTGTAGTTGACGCCTTTTATGATTGTTCATTTGCTATGAATTGAGTTGGGTGGTGCTGGGGTGCAGTATGCAGTTGATAGAGATGTCTGTGCGCCGCCTCAGTATATGGGCTGAGGCTACACATCAAGTGTCGTTCCAGGGAGCTTGCTTAAGTCACTCCCTTGGCGCTCACTTCCTTGGCGCTTAAAATATTGCGGCAGCGACTGGGCAGCGAAACGCTTGTGAACACAAGCCGTGATCAAGAACGGCTGTACATGCATGCTGGAACGGCCATTCACAGGGCACAGTTCAGACTTGTTTATGCCTTGGTTCAGACTTGTTCATGCCTTGGTTCGGTTTCATACCATCACTTTTTGCCTGGTAAGCAGCATGATGCACGGTCAGCACGAGCTTGCAGGCCCAGTGCAGTCCACAAACCGTAGCAATGTGCGTTCGACGCTTACAGCCGTGACTAGTATGCCGCAGACCTTGTTGAGATTTGCTTGAGCTTGCTTGCACACGTGCTGCTTGTGACTCTCTTGAGGTTGCAAAGCATGATCCTACCGTGGTGCTGATTGGCAAACGAAGGCTGTGCAGAAGGGATTCTACGTTCGTGTACTGGGCAGCACTACAAAAGTCGAACGCTAGGAAAGCATCGGTCCGGCTGCAATGCGCACACGCATGGATCCAGCGCCTGCGCTGCAGAGGGGCGGGTGGCAGCGCAGGCGTGTGTGAGAGACCGCCCAGCCTTCTTCATCGTGCTCCAAAGCTTCTCACCCTTGGTTGCAAACTGGGCTTGCAGCCCCTAGAGTATTTGAACCTCGCAGTTCGGTGGAGTTTTTGAAATGAGCGGGAACGCGAGAGCAAACGTTGCGCGAGCAACACCACTTGCGTGTGCAGGAGAGTCTGGCAGCTCTTGCAGAGTGCAGCTTCACCCTACACCTTCCTAGGAGTGTGGACCCGCGACCCCAATCTCAACGCCTCGCACAGGCGCGGCCTCAACGCTGTTCTAAGTGGCGTACGGCATTGACGCTTTTTGCGTTTGACAGCCACACAGAAAGTATAAAAAGCGGCCCCTCCCTCGCTGTCCAGCACAAGTCAAGCTTTCGCTTTCTCCCCCCTTACTCTTCAAACCACACCCCTTTGTCTCTTCTTGGGTCGCGGGCTCCTCGTGCCTTTGCGAACCTAAGGGAACAACCCCTTACCCAGCCTCCCTTCCTCTTTCAAGGTTTCCAACCCCCAACTCAAACATGAGGGAGGTCATTTCCATCCACATCGGCCAGGTGAGAGCCCTACCGTCGCCTCGCGCCTTGCCTGGTGTATGCCTGCGCCACTGTGTGTCGGGTTGGCCTGCTCTCAGCACCCCCTGAGTTGTAGCATGAGGTCCTCATTTCAATATGTCCCTCAGCGTCCCCGCGCTTTACTGACTTGAAGCCCCTCGCGCCTTTCTTCCCTTCCTCTCTGTCTACAGGCCGGTATCCAGGTCGGCAATGCCTGCTGGGAGCTCTACTGCCTGGAGCACGGCATTCAGGTGAGCAGGGTCTGCTTGCCTCTGGGTTCTGGAGGGAGTGCAACATGTCAAGGTTTTGACTTTGCGCGGGTGTCGCAGTTTGTACCTTGCGGCCTTGCCTGCCCCGGCAGCGAACTGTTGGCTGGTACAGCGCTGAAGTGTGTGACGATTTCGTTTAGGCGCCTCGGCTTGGTGTGGCTTTCCATCTGGGTTGTGCTTACCGGGAGATGCCGGGACGCGGGGGTCCTACCTCAAGCTTTTTGGCTATGCCTGTGCCCTTCCAACCCTTGCTATTTGCAGCCTGATGGCCAGATGCCCTCCGACAAGACCATCGGTGGCGGTGACGATGCCTTCAACACCTTCTTCAGCGAGACTGGTGCTGGCAAGCACGTGCCCCGCTGCATCTTCCTGGACCTGGAGCCCACTGTGGTTGATGAGGTCCGCACCGGCACCTACCGCCAGCTGTTCCACCCCGAGCAGCTGATCAGCGGCAAGGAGGACGCTGCCAACAACTTCGCCCGTGGCCACTACACCATCGGCAAGGAGATTGTTGACCTGGCCCTGGTGAGTGTGCCTTGCGTTGTTGAGCTTGCCTACTTCTGCCTGCCTCTTGTGTCAACCCCTGAAACCTGCATGTTTGGCGCTTGACCGCGTGTTGGAAACGTGTGGGTGTCTTCTATGCTCGCCTTGTTGACCACCTATCAAACTTGACCAACTATCGAAGTTCCTTGTTGCAAGCAGTTTCTCACTTTCCTATGCTGCTGCCGTGTTATTTCTTGCCCACAGGACCGCATCCGCAAGCTGGCCGACAACTGCACTGGTCTGCAGGGCTTCCTGGTGTTCAACGCCGTCGGTGGTGGCACTGGCTCTGGCCTGGGCTCCCTGCTGCTGGAGCGCCTGAGCGTCGACTACGGCAAGAAGTCCAAGCTGGGCTTCACCGTCTACCCCTCCCCCCAGGTGTCGACCGCCGTGGTTGAGCCCTACAACTCGGTCCTGTCCACGCACTCGCTGCTGGAGCACACCGATGTCGCTGTCATGCTCGACAACGAGGCCATCTACGACATCTGCCGCCGCTCGCTGGACATTGAGCGCCCCACCTACACCAACCTGAACCGCCTGATCGCTCAGGTCATCTCCTCCCTGACCGCCTCCCTGCGCTTCGATGGTGCCCTGAACGTGGATATCACTGAGTTCCAGACCAACCTGGTGCCCTACCCCCGCATCCACTTCATGCTCTCGTCGTACGCCCCCATCATCTCCGCTGAGAAGGCCTACCACGAGCAGCTGTCGGTTGCTGAGATCACCAACGCTGCCTTCGAGCCCGCGTCCATGATGGTCAAGTGCGACCCCCGCCACGGCAAGTACATGGCCTGCTGCCTGATGTACCGCGGTGACGTCGTCCCCAAGGACGTCAACGCCTCGGTCGCCACCATCAAGACCAAGCGCACGATCCAGTTCGTCGACTGGTGCCCCACCGGCTTCAAGTGCGGCATCAACTACCAGCCCCCCACCGTCGTGCCCGGCGGTGACCTGGCCAAGGTGCAGCGCGCCGTGTGCATGATCTCCAACTCCACCGCCATCGGTGAGATCTTCTCCCGCCTGGACCACAAGTTCGACCTCATGTACGCCAAGCGTGCCTTTGTCCACTGGTACGTCGGTGAGGGCATGGAGGAGGGCGAGTTCTCTGAGGCCCGTGAGGACCTGGCTGCCCTGGAGAAGGACTTCGAGGAGGTCGGCGCTGAGTCCGCTGAGGGCGCCGGCGAGGGTGAGGGTGAGGAGTACTAAGCGACTCCCCACCTGAGCACCTCTGCTCTACCCCCATCCACCCCTCTGGTCACTTGTTGACTTGGCCTCTGCTGATGCCTGACGCGTGCGCGATGTGAAATAATGGCTCATCCACCCTTCCTTCCACCGCCGCCTTGTATTTCTACCACCATCCACCCACCCACCTGAACCTTGTGAGGAATGCGAGATGCTAGCAGACTAGCTGCCGGCCTGGGACAAGATGACTCGTGTGGTTTTTCTTGTAACCAGAATCGCTTGAGCTCCATGTTGTCCACTGTCGCTGGTTGCTTGTCTGTGTTGTGCAGCTTAGCTCACATGCGTAATGTCCCAACCAGTGTTGGAAGGTTGCATGTTACCCAGTCAGCAGTGTTATGTCCAGTCTTGATCCCCTGGCACAACATCAGCACATCACCAGCCAGCTTAGCATTCACATGCATCTTGATGTGTTGATGACCAGCCAGTGTACAGACTGTCAGGCATGCACATGGTGAACATTCAGAACAATACAGCCATCAAGCAGCCCTGGCCACACCACTCAGCATTGCACTACCAAGGTGCATGCATGTACTTGTGGATTTGTACAGGTACGCTCAGCTGAAAACCATTGATAAGTTGTGCACCTGATTGACCTGGCGAGGTGATGTGAAGCTCCATCCACCAGTGCGTGCACTGTGGAGCACATACCTCTGTTGCCTGGGTGCTGCTGCCCCATTCTGGTGCAGTGGCAAGGGGTTCCATGTGGCTGTTAACAGACTGTAACTTACTTGTAAGTGCGCACTGAGGAATCGCATGCACGTGTGCATGTCAGCAGCATGCTGTGCACTGCGCGTCACACACCAAAGGTTCTCGAGCGCTGCAGTTCCAGACCCATGGCAAGCTGGGCGTGAGACGTGCAGCAGTGTGTTTGGAGCACAGGGGCGAAAAGGCCATGTGCGCAAAGGACACCACCTCGTTGCCACACTACAGCATGGTACGCTGCTGATGTGTGCGGAAATCAGGTGGTGAGTTGGCACTTGGTAAAGGCGGCGTAAAGCTGTGCACGCAACTGCCATGCAGTGTGCAACATAGTGTACAGTATGGCGGTGTAGCGCCAAGCGCGCTTCACGTACCGGTGTGCATGCTATGCTGTGGTATGTACGCCATCAGAGCATTTCACGCTCCTGTTGAAGAGGTTGTGCAGCGCGCTGCTATGAGTCTGTGTGTTGTTCAAATGAGAGGTTGGGGTGTGTCCAGGATGTGTCGGCTCGCATTGCTGTACACTTATACGTGCAGGACAGGACATGCCACCGAAGTTGGCCACAGCAGGTGCACCGAAACGCAACGCATGCATGGGCAGATACCATGCTGCGCACATGGTCAAGTTGTCACACGCCCCTTAACTGGCAGTACATGAGTACAAGCTGCACTGGGCGCAGGTTCAGATGCAGCCCTGCTCAGCATCCAGAGTGCCACATACCGTACTGTCATACAGCTGGGTGGTCAGCTGGGTGGTGCTGTCGCGATTCGCGGCCTCACAAGCCACAGGTGAACGCACCCGCGCACCTCACACCGGTCTTGGTCACCACCAGGTCGCTCCAGCAATTGCCAGGGCGGCCCAGCTGCACCTGCTGTTCCACTGCATGAATCAGGCCTGAGGGGGGTGAAAGCCGGTAACTCTGATACGGTAACTAGTGGCGCCACCGCGCCAGGATTAACACCAGTGAGCACCAGGCAGGATGAGCGCTGAAAGCCCTTTGCCCTTGATTTTCCCCTCAAAACGTGCCCGTACGGGCCCACAGCAGCCCGCCACAAGATCGCAGGCAGTAGCGCTTACACCTGGCTGGCTACACGCTTGCCCATAGGCACTGGGCAGGTCACAACCAGTTCGGCTTTTACATGGCTGCATGCGGGCCCACATTCACACATGCACTTACGGTGTCCATACCCGTGCCACTGCCTCCGACAGCGGCTGTTTGCGCACCTCCAGCCACAATCACTGCACTCTGAAATGGCCTGACAGTCACGGTGCTCAATCCTCCTTGGTTTCGGCGCCGATGCTGCATGCAAACTTGATGAATACCTCCTCCAGCGTTGAGTTTGTGACGCCCCAGTCCAGCGCGTCCAGCTTGGCCTTGGCGCGCTCCATGGCGCCAAACACGTCGCTCAGGCTGATGTCACACACAGGCAGCTCGTACTTCAGCGTACTGCCCCGCGTGTACGTCAGGCGTGCACCCACGCACAGACCGGCATCTGCCAACGCGTTTTCAGGAACCTCTGTCGGCAGGGGCGCATGCAGAGGCCCTTGCATGCATGCATGCAACCAATGCTGCAGCTGGCATGACGGTGTCCTCGGGTGCGATGCAGGCAGCGGCAGGAACGCATGAATACGGCGTGGCGCTGCCGGTGCTCCTGGCGCTGCTTGTTTGCAGGTGCGCAGGCAGCAGGCTGCACCATCAAGCATAACCATACACCACAATTACAGCACTGACTGTTCGTACAGGCTGCAGAGACAGCTACGCATCACTGGCGAGGTGGTGTGGCACGTGGCAGGAATGCACCTGGCTGCTGCTGTTGATGCGTGCCCAGCTGGCTGCCTTGGCTGCCAGTGCACAGCCGGCAAACCTTCTTGTGAGCTGAAGCAACGCGCTGAGTCCTGCCCTGCATCGCGCAGTAAGTGCAGGGTACAGCTGGCACGCAGCTTATTGGCCATGAGTCCAAGCTGTTGGGTGGCGTCTGTTGCGGGCTCACCTGCAGGCGCCGAAGCCGCGTGCCCTGACAGCAGCGCGTCTGCTTGCCGGTGTAAATGTATTAATGGTGATGGTGGATTGGCGGGGTTGGGAGCGCTGGCATGGGCGTTGTGTCATCCCACTGGCGTCAGCCTTGGCACACCAGCACCTGCAGCACGAGCCATGCGCGAGCGCGCCCCAGCAGGCTGATGCGCTTGTGCATCGCCATCCTGATTACCCTTGCCATCCTCAGCTGCGTCGCCCTCGCCGCTCCCCTGTATGCCCCTGGAGTTGATCCACCGCTCGCATGCCCATGCGGCCAGCGTGAAGACCGGCAGCTCCATCAGCAGTACGATCCAGGCCTGCAGCACGCCTGATGCTGCGCCGCCCAGGTCCGCCCAGGTGAAACACCACTGCATTTCACCAGGCTGATGGCTATGATTCCTGTAATCATCTTCTTCAATCCATGGCCTGGTGGAGGATTGATGATGGGAGCGCGTGGCGCAGTACAATCAGACGCGGCAAGTGCTGCGGTGTTCCGTGCACGGCCCCTCAGGTCCCGTCGCACCACACATGCGGGAGCATCTGCCGCTGGTGTGCTACTTTGCGTGTGGGAAAAGTGAAGTGTGATGGCTCTACAGGGCACACAGTGCCAACCGGGTAAACCACGGGTGCAGCTGACCAGCTCGTCAGCTCACCTGAGCGGCATTCTGCATGGCACATGCGCGGCTGGGCCATGCACCAGAATGCCAGATCGTGGTGACGTTCCCAACCTGTCCTTGCACCTGTGCAGCGCGAAGGCGGGTATGATCTCTATGACCCACATCCACGACGCGCCTGTGGCGCTGAGCAGCAGCGGGCGCAGCAGCAGCATGGCCAGCAGGCCTGCGGCAAAGACGTAGAGGAAGGCGGAGGTGGTGGCGGTGCGCGGCAGGTCGAACAGGCAGGCCAGCAGGAAGGCCACCATGACCTGGTTGACGCCAAAGATGATGAACATCACCGCCTTGATGCCTGATGAGGGCAAGCAAGCGCACGGTGGAATCGCATGCGTAAGCGCTAATGCTGCATTTGCGCATTGGTGAGGTGGGCAGGAGGCGTGTGGGTGTATGTGTGGCGGCTGGGGGAATGCACCCACACGCATCAACGTGCATGTCGATGTCCGATGCAATTCCACGACACAGGGCCATGGGCGTGAACCATATCAAGAGCTCAGGAGGCAGGCAGGAAGCAACAGCATCGGCGTACACTGCCGCGCCGCGATTTCTGTCGCCTCCCAGAAAGGTGACGCGTTTCTGCATGGCACATGCGTTGCTCGACGCGCTCTCTTGCGTGTCAAGCCGATCACAATGTGTCTCTTGCGCAGCATTCATGTCACCATTCATCAGCAGCGGTCCTTCTGCCTTGCATCCTACATGGTTATCGGAGGTGAAGGCCTGGAGCTGGTCGCCATCCGCTGAAGCCGCATTGCCGCGGGACGCCACACCAGCCATCCCTGGGCTCCTGCCCCGGGCCCTCACTGCATGCCCACCCACCCACCCATGCATGCATGCACAACGGGTCGCACAAACCAGAGGGGCGGCTGACTGCTTCAGGCGTATGCGGGATGGGGCTGAGCGATCACGATTTTCCATGCTGCTATGGTACCACACAGCTCGTTGTTGGGGCAAAACCGCACAAGCAAGAGAGCGCATGCTGATACGTAGACATAGCACCCACACCATGCGTCACTGGCTTACCGGCCTGTGACGGCAGGCACCTTGGGCATTCTGAAATGCACATGTGCTTGTGCTTGCTGGATGGTAAAGCGTGTATCGCCCTCATGAGGGCGCCACACAGAATACTGTTGACGCATGAGCGAATGCAGCATATGCTGATACGAGGAGAGCGTGTCCATGTCTGAAACAAGCACGTGCTCGGCAGCTGCTGCACCCCATTCGGTTATCCACTTATTTGCATGCAGCTGTTGATGAGCCCACCCAGCGTATGTATGCACGCCAGCCGGCCAACATGCGACACGGGCTTTCAACAGCATGCATGCCAGCCTGTCTAGGTGATAGGCGACGTGCTGTACACGAGCACCCTCAGGCGGTTGCGGAGCGGTGTGAGAGGCTGTCGGTGGGGTGCGCAGGGTCGCACGCTGCTGATGGTCAGGCGCAGGCGTGCTGCTCGCGTAAGCTGCGTAACGCGTGCGCAAAGTTGTACAGTGGGTGGGCTGGCAACCTGGCTAGCGACTGCATTGTTTGGCCGCCCGGTACGCACTATCAGTCCGCTGCTCGTGGCCAGCACCACCGTATCAACGATCCTCCAAGTAATGCCTCGCCAGTGGACCCGGCCAGGACCCTCCCTGGACCTCGGAGACTGTTCAAATTTGCTGTAGCCCCAAAACTCACAGCTTGTAGGCGCCGGCGAGGGCGAACGGTGTTCAAAATTTATTTCTCCTTGTGACTTAAGTCACGCACTTCTTGCTCTCTCTGATCGAGGAAACCTTCTGTGGATTGACATACCTAAGCACTGGTTTGGCCTGTTCCTGTCGCCAGAGCTGCAAAAGGAGCTTCCTGGGGACCGCGGGCGCGTGTAGCCTGCATACCAACCCTAGCGCAGGTCTTGCATAGCGGAGGCAGCAGCAAGCAATGGCGTTGCCAGGTGAGGGTAGTGTGAAGAATGGTTCAAGTCCGGCGCCCCAAGTGTTTTGGGAGGCAGTGAGGCCCGACGAACCCACAAGCGCTACTGAGGCGTTACTGTTGCAAAATAGCGATTGTGTTGATATAGCGACCTGTTCAGCGCTGTTAAGAGCCGCCCCTGCGTCCAGAACCTGCAGCACTGCCCACACAGCAGCCTCAACAAGAGGGTTGGTGACCTTCGATCTGTGGGGCTGTGGCTTGACAGCCCCTGCGCCCGGCTTCCCCTCAGCCTCTTATCAGTGCCAACTGAGGCCTCCCAGCATTGCTTGGCAGCAGCAGCTCCGTGTTCCGATTGTCGAGGCCGTTTGGCACTTGAATCCAAGTTGTGCTACATGGCTTTGTCTTCACCCTACAGGCCAGGTGACCCCGGAGGGTGTGCCAGCATTCAAGCTGGTGCTGGTTGGCGATGGTGGCACTGGCAAGACGACGTTCTGCAAGCGCCACATCACTGGCGAGTTTGAGAAGAAGTACGAGCCGACCATCGGTGTGGAGGTGCGCCCGCTCGACTTCACCACCAACAGGGGCAAAATCCGCTTCTACTGCTGGGACACAGCCGGCCAGGAGAAGTTTGGTGGCCTGCGTGACGGGTACTATATCCACGGGCAGTGCGCCATCATTATGTTTGACGTCACATCACGCCTCACGTACAAGAACGTGCCGACGTGGCACCGCGATCTCTGCCGCGTCTGTGAAAACATTCCCATCGTGCTGTGTGGTAACAAGGTGGACGTCAAGAACCGCCAGGTCAAGCCCAAGCAGGTCACATTCCACCGCAAGAAGAACCTGCAGTACTATGAGATCAGCGCCAAGTCAAACTACAACTACGAGAAGCCCTTCCTGTACCTTGCTCGCAAGCTCACTGGTGACCCCCACCTCACCTTTGTGGAGGAGGTTGCGCTTCCGCCCCCTGAGGTGCAGATCGACCTGTTGGAGCAGCAGCGTAACGAGGCTGAGCTGGAGCAGGCTGCGCAGCAGCCCCTTCCTGCGGACGATGATGACGAGCTGCTGGAGTAAGCTGGATTTCCCCTGGACCATTTTCCAGCTCTCCTGGCCCAGCTCAGCTCAAATTGGCTGCCGCAATCAGCGCAAGGCTTGCATGGACTGCCTTTGGGCACTGCGCCTGGTGTGCAGCACAGCGCAGGGCTGTCAGCTATGGAGCGGCCGCTCCTGCATAGGAGCTGTAGCAAGCACGTGCTGCACCACGATGAAAGCGCTGCGCACACGTGCCTGGTTTGAAACGGGTTGTGAGTTGTGCATGGTTGCCTGAAGCTCAAGGTGGCACAGCAACTGCTGTGCTATGGCCACTGTTAACCCCTTTAGAGTAGTTTACCTAACCTAAGACGCTGCGAACGGACCTGACGCTGTCACCAGCCGCTAGACTTGCACCACCGTCCTTCCGTAGCCTGCTCGTGTCTGTCTGCAGAGAGCCCCCGTGTGCAAGTGATGCCCGAGTGGCTCTCTCTCACTGTCCATTTTCCTCGTCTTGGTTGCTGTTGAGGCTGCCCTAGCAAGACGGCTTTTGGAGGTGTCATCAAATGCTAGGTGGACGCAACAGCAGGTGTGCCAAGCCACTGAACCCTCTCGCCCACTGCCCCGAGGTTGCTGTCGCACCTCTTCCCACTCGCTGAGCACTCTCGGCTGCCCACCTTCCACACCTGCGAGTTGCCAACTGCATCGCAGGCATGCCGTATGTGCACAACTGTAACCAAAGTTGCACAACATAATCACAGGTTGGCTTGGCGCCTCTCAGACACTTCCGCCATTGGGCTGTAGTGTCTGCACTGGTACTGCTGCAGCATCTCTGGCTGACACATGCAGTGCATAGGGAATTAAGAGCTGTCTTGAGGAAATTGTATGGTTTCGGACCGTGACTGCACGCCATCAGGCACGCCAACAGTGCATGTGTACGGTGTACTGGCATGTATTTGGTCCAGCCTTATGCCTGTACTGCCTACAATGTTGCTGTTGTTCCTCACCCAGCCAAGCACGCATCGGCACGCATAAGCACGCATAGTGTGTAGCGTGGTACAGGTGGCAAGCTGGCAAAGCTGATGACAGGGGAATGCATAGGATGTGTGGTGGCTGGTGAGGGCGCATGGAGCAAAGCAGTCCTGCACAACGCTGCAGCCCAGTCAATCATGCACCCACAGCGGACAGGTCATTGCCAGCAGCTGCAGCAGTCCGTCCGTTAAGGTCCGTTAAGACCCACGGTGCTATCACTAGGGCAAGACTGGCATGATTTCACCGATGGTTGATTTACCACGCATCGGCCAAGTGTTTGGCAATTTGATCCATTCAATCCGTTATGCATTGCAGTGGGGGTTGCAAGTTGCCAGTGAGAAGACAAGCACCGGGCCGCATTGAGGTTGTAGTACCGGCGTGTTTGGATGAATGCAGATGAATTGCATCCGCTCAGGCAGGTGAGCATCCAAGAGCGAAGGAGGCGGCGCTGTTGCACTACAAGCGTTTCAGCAGCTCTGCGTTCCGGCTGAGCAGCTGCTGTATGAGCTGCCGGCGTTCCATGCCCCCGGTCGGCGGCAGCAGCAGCGCACCACTCTCCGTTACGTCAGGCACTGACGGCCCCTCACCTCCACCCGCTGCCGCCTGCTGGCCCCAGCCATGAGACGACGCTTCCGGCCACACATGCGCGCGTACGTTTGATACACCACTGCCACCAGGCGCAGGCCCAAACTCGCTGTATTCGCTTCCTTGCAGCCCCTCCCCAATCGCAGTGGCAACAACGGCGGAGGGGGAAGGCATCAGCAGCAGCGGGGGCTCGGCCTGCGGATGCAGCAGCCTGCCATGCGGCGCGTCGTGTGTTCCGCTGCCAGCGTGGCGCTGCGCCCACGACGTCGGCAACGTTGGCATCAGCAGCGCCGCGCCGAGCTGCGCGTCGGCGGCGGCTGTCTCGCGCGCGACGTCTGCCGGGACGTGGCCCGTCGCGCCCCACTCGCACAGCTGCGCCATGCGGCGGGATGCCGCCAGCTCAGCGGCCACGCGTGCCTGGCCGCGCAGCGCCTCAGCGCGCTCGCCGGGCGTGCGGAAGGCCCAGTTGGAGAAGTCCAGGGCGGCGGCGACGTAGGCGTCCACGCCCACCGGGTTGGCGGTGGCCACCACCACACCCTTGCCGTCTGGCAGGATCACCTGCACGGTGGTGACAAGTGAAGGTGCGGGCAAGCAGGCGGCGGGGGCGGGGGGCTGAGCGGCGAATATCCCGCTGTCATGCTTGCCGTGCAGAAGTGGTGCTGGCGGGTGCCTACTAGAGTAAAACATGCGCGGGTGTGTTGAGGTGGTGCGCCGCTGCGAGCGTGTCACACGCTACCAGCCAAGCCAAGGCAAGCCAGGTGAGGGGCTGACGCTGGCGGTGCAGCCAGCAGCGCGTGCTGCATGCATGGATGACGCAGCGTTGCAGCCGCAGGCGGGCAAGGTGCAGCGCCTCATACACCACACCACACCACACCACACCTTCCCTGCATTCACACTCACATGCCCGTGTATAAACGTTGGATGGGTCACACTGCCAATGACAGCCAAGATCCTGTGAACCCGTGTAGCCCAAAGCATGTGGATGCGTGCAGCGCGCCCCACAGAGTGCTGGCACAACAGGCTGGTCGTGGCAAGCAAACAGCGGTGACCATGACCAGCCTGCCATCCCATACAGGCGCTACACCCCGTCCCCCATGGCCCCGCCACAATTTGCACGGACACTGCAGTACCCGCTCGTTCCTAATGATCACCTTGCAGTGCGCGTGGCTGGCCGCCATGTGCAGTATGGCGCGGTCCTCAAACTGCACACGCAGCCGCCCGTCCGCGTAGGCAGTGAAGGCGCCGTGGCCCGGCACATCACACCGCTCCAATACCTCCTCGGACTGTACCGCAAACAGCTCGTCGGTGGCCGAGGAGGTCAAGGGGGGGTCACGCCCGCCGCTGATGGCATCACGGCTGCTGGCGGCGGCGCCGCGCAGGCGGGGCTGGCTGGAGCCTGACGCCTGCCATTGATGGTGGTGCTGCTGCTGCTGCTCACGCAGGGCCAGGAGGTTAGACGTCATTTGCTGCCTGCGCGAATGGCAAGCAGCGCAATGGCACAAGGCATGCGCGTGTCGTAGGGCGTCAGGGATGGGCATTGTGGATGCACGCGATACAGTCTAGTGCAGCGGGCGCCGCTTGCACACTGGCACTGTGGCAGCTTCAACCTTGCCTGCTGATGCAGCATGCATGCAGGCTGATAATTCGGGGGGGCTGCTGAGGTCAAACATGCAACATGGCATCCGCACACATCACACACCTACTGATACACACTCTGGCACCAGCACTGGCACACACACAGGCAAGCGCACACACATACGAGCACAGACACGTGGCAGGGCCTTCACTCAGGTACGCCCATGCAGGCGCGTCATCACCCCACCCACCTGAGCTTCAGCGCATGGGCAGCGACCTGGCCCAGCGCGTATCGGGCTGCTTGGTCCGCCGACCACACATACTCAGGCACACAGTTCGCTGCGTACAGCTGCTCAGAGGCTCCTGCGGGGTGCTTCAGGTGCGCCACAAAGCGCCCGCCACGTGACGTGCTGAGGCACGACTCATCAACGTGAAGCCACGCCTCCACTTCGCAGCTGTCAGCAAGGAACTGGTACGTCGCCTGTGGCGTCCACTCCAGGGAAATGACTGTGTCGGAGGGCAGCAGGGACAGGCCCTCCTCGAACCACCAGCTGGGCTCCTTGAACTGCTCCGTAAGGCCCGCTGCATCGGTCGCGGCGTGCTCAGCTGCGGCAGGCAGCACGGTGGTGCGTTGCGCATAGGGCAGGTGGCCTCCGTGCCCCGCAACCACTCCTGCGCCAGCTGAAGGGGTGGCTTGTTGATCCGCGGGCTGAAAGTGAGGCTGCTGGGTCAACAAGAGCAGCGGTTGCTGCTGGCTGCTTTGCGCATCTGGTGACGGGCGCTCATGCTGCTGTGGGTAGTCATCGGGCGGGTCCTGTAGGGCGCTTCTGGGAGCTGCTGAGGCATATGCCTCAGCTTGAGACGTATCAGCACTCCCACTGAGCAGCTGCGAGACGGCCTCGGCCAAACGCAGCGCAGGCGACCAGCGCTGTGGGCACGCCCGCGAGCTGAACACCTGCGTTTGCCACACGTAGTCGTAACGGTCCGCCTGCTGTACGTGCTCCACAAGTAGAGGGTAGCAGACCGCAAACCGTCTGCGATGGAAGTGCAGCACGACCTGCGCGCTTCGGTCCTCAGTGCTGACAGCTATGCGCCCGTCTGGGTGCTCCTCCACGAGACCGTTGTTGAGCGCCTCCTGTGGGCTAGAGGGCCAAAACACCTCTCCCAGCTTGAAGCCCAGGCTGAAAACTCCACGGAGTGTTTTGAGCAAGGGCTTGCAGACATACGGCTGGTCGAGGTGCATGTTGCGGAACTCCAGCACAACAGCCAGCAAGGGCACGTGCTTGCTGAGTGCATACTCGCTGAGTTGGCGAGTCCTCTGCCCGTTGGCAGTGCATAACGTGAAGGCACTGCCGCTGCTGCTCAACAGCAGCACAGTGTTATCCGAGAAGTTCGCTTTCAGGCAACAGTCCTCGGCTACACAAATACGGCAGAGCTCTGGCAGTTCCCGGTTCATCCCTTGCTACACAAAAGCTGCAAGATAACAGCGCGATATGGTGCTTACATTGCTACCAGCCCATAACTTTGGGCTTCAGTCAACGCAAGCAGTTGCATTGACATAAAACGTGCCTGCATGCAGAAATTAAATACAACAAAAATAGCAGGACAGTACCTAGGTAGGAGAATAGTGCTGGTCTTCGTTGCATGGGTTCCGTTTGCACATTCTACACACAGAGGTGCCTTTGACACCTGGCTCGTGTGTCGTAGACAGGTGTAGACCAGGTGTAATTGCACATGATGTTGTTCGTTGCAAGCTTCGCCGTGCATTCCTGCCGTACAAAAGGCGCTCCAGCAAGGGTGAGCCGTACGCCAGAAACAATTCACGCCGGGAGCGCTGCAGCAGCAGGCAGTAGGCCCCCGAGACAGTTGCCGTTGTGCAGAACCAGGCAGAAGTTAAGCAGGGTTTAGCCACGGCATGGTTGAAGCCGCATAAAACGTTTTCAGCAGATAGCACATCGGCATACATACAAGTCATAGAGAAATGCGCAGGGGTTCCGGCTCGGAAAAGCCTGATGCGCAGCGCCCGAAGTCCTCAACTGCCAACTGCCACCCGTACAAGCACGCTCCAGGCACACGCTCCACCAGTACTGTGACGACGGCAGGTCTCTGTTTGCTCATGGACGGCCCAGGGTTACCTATGCGCTCATACTTACGCTTGCTCGTTTCGTGCTGATGTTGGCCTCGCTGAACCGCGTAACGAGAACAGGGCGGCTGCAGTGCGCGGCAACATACTCAGCTGTACTGGGGCCCTGCATGAGCTCTCTGAGAAAGTCCTTGTCGCCTCCTGCCACCACAACCAAAGCGGCGCCCAGTTTTTCAGCCGTCTGGCAAATACTCGCACCAATTGGACCACGTTGTGTTGGCTTCACAACCTCCACCGTGAACAAGGCCTTATGAGAGCGTGCTAGGTCAGCCAGGGGCTTCATGAACTGGCCGGCGTAGGCTGTCTGTAAGGCAACCGAGGTGGCACAGGCATGGGCCGTCCATGTCAGCACGCCAGCAGCAGCGGGAGGAGCGTGCTAGGCAGCAACCAAACAGTACACTATCTCCAGTGAACTATCATGCGCACTACCAAGTAACATTTTCAGGCCTGGGGCCACGGAGCATAACAAACAAGGTGCTGAGAGAAGCAAAACCAAAACCCGAACGCGTCCCTCTAACGTACCATACCCCTTCCTTACCATATCCTCCTCTAAGTCCATAGACTCCATAGAGCCCATTGCAACGGCACCTGCTGTGTAGACAGGGGGTCCTTGCAAGTGGCTGTCAGACCACGTGACGACGTGCACCAAACACAAAACATCACCTGCGTGTGTGGGACACACATGCACCCCGCACAGGATGTCAGTTGCTCACAGCAAGAATGCTGACCCAACACTCCGTTGACAAAGTTGGTACCATGAGACACAGCAGGGCTGGGAAATGACTGCGCTACGTTGGCATGAGGCACCCGCACCGCCCCTGCCAAGTAAGCAAGCGTACCGGCTCGATATATATGGTCCAAGACATACTTGACGGTGTGCCAGGATTTTTGGTGGTCATCCACTGCAACTACCAAGCTGCGTTGCTGCTGGGCTCGACAGGCAAGTGGCCTGCGCTGCTGTCCTGCACGGCTGGACTGCAAACGCGCCTGCTGGACATGCCGCCGAAGAGCCGTGCTGGCCTGCACATTATGTTGGCTGGCCTGAAGGCTAACCCCTCGCATGGTTGCCTTCGCTGGTGCTAATCTGCACTTTGCCTGTATGCAGCAGATGTAGCTGGCTTTACGTCGGGGTTTGCAGCTGCAGCACGTGGACTGACAAAAGCAATGCGAATAAAGCGTTCCAACGCACAACACAGCACAAAGAATGTATTATGAAGGTTTGATAAACCTGGCTGCGCCAGCTGCCCCTTGCGATGTAGTGCGGTTGTGTACTGCCAACGGTTGCCACATCGTACGGGGTGGGCGTGCAAATGCCGACACAAAAGCTTGCATGACTGCTGAGCCACCAATGCAGCCAATACAACCTTACCCCTTGCAAAAGGCAATGCCTTCACACGGTCCAAGCGCGGCTGACGCGCTTGAGCAACGACGCGTCCTACGCTCGCGCGTTGGTCCGAGGCTGTGCGTCGCCTGGCGCCACCTCACCAGTGAACAATGTTTTGCGCGTCCCAGGCGCATCCTCCCCCCCCCCTCCCCCCCACACACATGCGCACCACAAGGCGCTGGCCGGCTGACTCCAGGCAGGCACCCTGGCTGGTACAGGCGGGCATGTACGTACCATCCAGTCCTGCATGTGGCGCCCCATGAGACGGCTGCACGGAACGCCCTCAAAACTGTAAGCTATGATAGGTCACCATGCAGGATGTGCACGAACCGCTTCTGTGCGCCTTACTAGTCCTATCAGCATGGCTCAGCGCATTGTGGTGGGCCGTTCAAAGAGCCAATCTTGAAGTACGAAGTGTTAAAAGCACCCTATGTTGTGCGCACATGGAAACTGGTCAGCTGCTCAACGATTCATCACTATCCTCCCAATCCACGATGGACGAAGGGTAGGTGCATAATGTGATGAGCGCTCCCCGCCTCTTCCGCCTCACCAACCGCCGCTGGTTGTTCCCAGGTGGGCGGGGCGGCTGTCCGGGGCCAGGACAACAATTGTGCATGCATGTGCGTGTGTGTGCGTGCATTTGGGTTGTGGTTGCATGTTTTACAGACGGTGCTTGGCAACAGTGCATCCGTGCAAGAAACCGCTGAGAGCTCATCACGCGGCGAGGACTGGACACACACTCAGACACACACACGAGCGCGCTGGACACAATTAGCTGTGCTTCTTTCAGTGCCGCTTGTGGCTGATCACACATGTGGGTCTTGATGGATACATCCATGCACGGCAGCGGATTAGCGACGGCGGTACATGTCGGCCGCGAGGCTCATGCCGGGGTCGCCCGCAACATGCTGAGCGTAGTGTAGTGCACTGCCTCGGGGCGCAGCACTGTATGTGCGTGAGGGAGGTGTGCCCTGCCAGCCTCTGGCATCATCCATCACGCGCTCAGGCCGATCATGGCCGGCCTCAGCCAGCAGGTCTGCCTCGTCAGACGTCATCCACACGTCACCTTGACCACGCGAGAGCAGCAGTGGCGCCTTGCCGCAGCGCATGGCAGCGCTGCCGGCACACGCCGGGCCTGCTGCTGAGGCTTAGGCTCGTGCGCTACCAGTTAAACTCGGCGGCTGGATGGCGCTGTCGGCTCTGAGACATTGTTGGACGTGACTCGGGCGCTGAGCGCAGTCCCGCTCTGCAGGTGCATACGGCAATTTGGGTCGCATCGTGAAGATAGCATACAGCATGAAGCTTCTTGCAGGAGCAGCGGCCTCTAATAGTTCATGCCGGCCAGCACCCACTGCCGACACGCCACAGTCTAACGCAAACATGGATAACTGGCACGCGGGTGCAATCGGCACTCATGTCTGCGTGCGCTGATGGGGGGGGTGATGTATTGACTGCGTCGTAAGAATTGCATGCCCTCTGGCATGGTGCAAGTGGCATATGCCGTTCACGTTCACTCATATCGGCTATCGCATATACCAGCGAGGTGAATACGGTGCACACACGGAACGAGGGAGGGAGGTGCATGTACCGACTCTTAACCACAGACATGTCACTTCATGAAGTGACTTGGCAGGCGCGCCTCGGCAGGAATACCGCCATTCCTGCAAACTGTCACACTTGCAAGCTGTCGACTTCGACGCACTGATGAACGGTGCCAAGCACACAAGCTGCCACTTAATTTTGGGACCGATTGTTTATGCTATCAATATGCCGAGTTTTAGCACTTCTTTTGGAATGAGGCAAAGTCCTTCCCCAGCAACTTTTTGTTTACTGTAAGTGTGAGCTGTGTGCCTCAGCGAGCTGTCCGAGGCTCGCGATTTCCCTCGGATTATGATATCGTAACAGGAACGAGCAAAAGTCAATGAGCACTTATAAGTTCGGTCAGCGGCTGCGAGCTCACACGCAGTGCTCTCCTGTCGGTAGCCCTTCACGAGCCCTTCACGAGCCAGCAACCTCAGTGGTCCTGTCTGCACAACGCTCGCTCGAGGTTCGCCTTCACGCCAAGACCGGCCATGCACGCCATCAGGCTCCTTACCACCCTGCTGGCGGTATGGATGAGTTCGGCAGTCAGGTTTGTGAGATTGTGTGGTTGGCTGCCATCAGTGACTGCTTGCACAACAAGTCGCACAACCCTTCATAGTTCACAAGCAGTACGTAGTGACGCATAAACGCTTTGTCCCTCCAACTACTGGTACTGATTGAAGCACCAACACTGTGCCCTTGGACACCTGAAGCACTTCAGTTTCAGCCTTGATGTTATGCACACATCTCTCTGTTGGTGCCTGGCATCTGCACGTGTGTGCACATGGCCACCCGATGTCGGCTGACAATGACCACAGCATGTGGCCCTGTGCCCACTGCTGGCGCCTGCCGCACACAAAAACTATGCCTGTGGGGTGAAAATCTGTTTCTGGCTGTTTGCTGGCTCTGGGTTGGTGCGGTGCTGCCGGTCATGGTGAACCTTCACAACCGTGCCGCTGTGCTCAAGCAAGCAACCTGCAGGGCTCACCGCAGCAACCAGCGTCCGTCTCAACTTTCCTACGTGAACTGCTAAACCAAAGCATGTCTGCGCATTGGTTCAAGCCTCTTTGTGTACAGTTGAATGCACTCAGACAGTAAAGTCTGTCGACACACACACATATACCACTCCCTGCGACACCCGAATAATCATGCATAGTGCGTGCACGCCCCTGTTTGTGCCCTGGCAGTGCTTACAAGCGCAACCTCAACGCCACTGCAATCTACGGCTCTGAGGCGGTGAGTGCTTGACCACAAGTCCGTAACTGTTTTCACGCGAGGGCGCAGCATCCAGCATAGCATTACCATGCATCTGGAGCTCTGATGCATGCTACGCATGCACACTCGCATACCTCAACCGGTCGGTTACCGGGCATTCGTTGTGTGTATGTGTCCTCCCTTGAGTCCTCTAAACCGCATTGGTTTCCAGCGCATGCAGCAGACTTTAGTGGCGAGTCGCCTCCATGCATGGCAGTGCGTGGCTTCCTTGCACCCTGCATGCCTTGCTGAGCCACCCTCAAGCCCACACGAGTGACACGACACACGCACCGCCTGTTGCGCTGCGCCCATATGCATGCCTTTCCACGTACACCCACAGAACGCCCAGTACTGCTACGGCATCATCTACCAGACGGCGTACGACAGGATCGGCGGCGGCGACCTGGGCCCGGTGGTGCGGCTGACCTTCCACGATGCCGGCACGTATGATGACACCGACCCGTACGACAACGGAGGGTGAGTGAGTGAGACGCACAGGCTGCTGGGACACCCTGCACTGTGCGAAGGCAGCAGGCAGGCAGGCAGGCACGTTAACGCCAGTGAAGGCCGTGCTGTCAGCGGCCCATGCCTGATGAGTGATGAGCCCCATCCTGGTGGCATGCGCATGTGATGAGCCCCATCCTGGTGGCATGCGCATGTGTGGGTAATCTAGGTATTGCATGCCTTCATGCAAGTTGGTGTGCAGTTGCCTGCTCAGGCTCAGCTCCAAGCGGACAAGTGCATGCATGTACATCCGGCTTGTGGTCGCTCAGCTGCCCTGACCGGACCCATGCGCAAATAAATCATGGCGGCAGTTGGGGCTGTGGTACGGCATGCACGCTCATGCGCCACCCCCCTGGCGCCCCCTGCACCCCCGTCCTGGGCCCTAGTCCCCCTGATCACCTGCCTGCGTTCCTTACCTGCTCGCTTCCTCGCAGTGCGGATGGCTCTGTTGGATATGAGCTGGCCTTTCCCCAGCAGGTATGAGCTTCAAGAAGGGATGGAGAGCTGGAAGGGTGCAGCATTCCAGTGTAATGGGGCTGCGGCACAGGCAGCAGGCCATACACCGCCGTGAAGGCCACCACATGGTTGCTAGGATATCATGGAGGACTGTGGGATCCTGCCGATGCCTCATGCACGTATCATTGGGCGTATATGATGAGCAGCATTCTGCGCCTACGTCGCCTGCAAGTCCACTCCATACGCCTGGCAAACCTCCTCATTGTCATTCACTGGTTCAGCAAGCCCTGCAATGCATGCATATTCTTCTTTTATCGTTTTGTGAGGGAGCGCTGGTGCCCGATTATTCGCATGGTGCGGGCTTGACTTGCTGACTTGCCCCGATGTGCGCTGCATGCTGATGAGTGCCTTTAGTGCCTTGGTGATGCCTGCATGCAAGCAGGGTGGCGGCGTCCCCGATGGCCTCAAGAAGGCACAAGACATCCTGTCTCGGGTCAAGGGCAACTCAAAGTGCAAAGCGGCGACGCTTGCAGACGTCACCCAGATTGCCGGCGCGGCAGCCATCTACAAGAGTGGTGAGCGCACGCTTGCATGCGGCGGGCTTTGCAGGGCGCTCCTCTGAACCAGCATTCACCCTCAGGCGCACAATGTCGGGACGGCGGACTGTGATGGGCCATGGGCCCATGTTTGGGAAATGCCTTCCTGGTCATCTGCACCAGCTGAGTGCGGCAGGCCATCCGATCAGCATGCAAGCGGTCGTTGTTGTGTCTTGGTCCTTTGCCTGTCGCTAAGCAGATCCCGAGATGTTCTGTTCCAGAGCGCTTCCCAATTGCAGGCATCGCAGCTGTCTCTCCATTGTTCTGAACCATTTCGGACAGGCGATGCGTCAGGTGGCAGTGACTTCCAACACTGCCCGCCCCATGCCTTGCGCTTGATGTGTTTGCTTGCGTGCAGGCGGCCCCCCATGCCCGCTGTGGGTTGGCCGCCCTGACGCGCCCGGCGCTGACAAGCACGTCACCAACCTGCCCAGGCCCTGCGCTGATGCATACACCGACAGCAGCAGCGCGGAATCCCTGCTCACAGTCTTCCGTGAGTCGCAGTTGCACAGCTGCAGGGAGGAGGTCAGGACGTAAGGCCACATGTACTGACATTCCACCTCATCGGTACTGCAGTACTGCAGTACAGCCCCCTGGGTGCATTGTATGCATGGGGTGTGTTCTGCGGCGGGGTGTTTTCCATCCGTCCTCTCCTGTTGGGGGAAGGCCTCAAGCGCTTTGGTGCCGAGGGGCAGGTCCCTGCACGCCAGAGCTGCTGCTGCACAACAGGAGTGTGCGTTCCGGTATCACATGCAAGTCGCATCGCCCTCACCTGCATGCTGCCGGTAGGCGCACCCCACGTGCCCACTGCTGCTGACCTACCAGGAGGCCGCGGTCATGCCACCTGGCCAGTGCATGCGGCCGTACACAGCCTGGATGAACCTCTGGAACGAGATCCAGTCAAATGATTGAACGGATCGTCTCATCACTGGTTGCCTCACCTTGTGCCCCCTGCCACCTTGATGCTGCACTGCGCCTGCTGATGCTGTACTGCAGGCCGCATGGGCTTCTCAGACCCCATCAAGGCCTATGTGGTGCTGAGCGGGTCACACAGCTTGGGAAAGCAGCAGGCCGACCAGCCGCCTGCATGCACGAAGGGCAGGGTGAGCGGGGGGGGGGGGGGGGTG
>BDDA01000652.1:7815-41519 GCA_001662385.1 Chlamydomonas asymmetrica
ACGCACGACTCGATGGCCACCAACTACGGGGCATGCATCATTGATAGTTGCAGGTGCCAATCCATGAGTCTGAACGAGCAGCTCAGGTCGGGCGTTCGCGCGTTCGACATGCGGTGCCGCCACATCGAAAACTCGTTCGACATGCACCATGGCTTTATCTACCTCGGCAAGAGCTTTGGCGATGTGCTGACGACGGTCCGGGACTTCCTTTCAAGCCACCCCCTGGAGGTCATCATCATGCGCGTGAAGGAGGAGTACGACTCAGCAGATGTCACGCAATCCTTCGCCGCAACCTTCCAAGACTATGTCAATCGCTACCCTAACCTGTTTGCGCTCAATCCGGGCGGCCTGGATCCGGCAGCCTGGAACCCCAGCGTGAACAGCGTGCGCGGTCGGATCGTCGTGTTGCAGAACTTCGATACTCCCCAATGGTACGTCCTTGAAACACTAGCAGCCTAAAACCATACACCCTCGAATCCAAAATCCTGGCCATGGTATGTCCTTGAGAGTCCGCGTACGCCACCCTGCATGAGTGCATAGCCACACACACCCGGTGCATGCATGCGTCAGGAGGTCGCCCCTAATAAACCGTGAACCCTGGTTGAGTGCTGCTTGACAGGCATGCCTGCTTGCCATTAACACTGTTGTTGCGTATACAGGTTGTGCTGGAAGCATGCATAAGCTTCTGCTAGCAAAATATCTGGCCGAGCGAATATTGGTATGCATGGGCACACCACCTATCTCCCAACAGCTAGCAGATGTGTTGTGTCAATGTGTCATGCATCAGGTATGGCATGGACTACAGTAACACCACAGCAGTGCAAGACCAGTTCAAGGTGGCCAACAACTGGGCGCTGTGGGACAAGTGGGTGGCTGTCGACAAGCAGCTCAACGCCTCCATGCTCGGGCCAGTCGACAGCCAGCTGTACATCAACTTCCTCAGCAGCAGCGGAGGCTCCTTCCCCTACTTTGTAGCCTCTGGCCATTCCTCACCCGGCACATTTGACCCCTGCTTGCTGACGGGGCTTACTACTGGTGTGATCAACACCGCCGGCGACATGTACCCGGGCTACTACATCGTCAACTGCTTCCTCGGCACGTGCTCCGTCTGTTTCAAGGTGGGCATGCGCTTGTGCCTGCACCAGTCAAGCTGTTTATTTCATTCCAAACAGGAACTATCTTGCAGATCGATGGCTTGGCAGAAGCCCGCCTCAGCTGCTGGTGCACCTACCAGACTGACCAGCAGACACGCAACAGTCACAACAGCTCCTGCATGCCCTTGTCGCCACCTCATACCTCCACGCGCACGCGCACATGCACACATAGGAGCATGATCAGTCGGTGCTCGTCCGAAGGTCTGCATGCACAAACGCCTGACACATATATATGGTATATGATCAACAGTTCAACACTGTCCAACACTATGCACACCACCACAATGCAAACTACGTCAATCCCGAAACCATATCCTGATATCCAACATGCATGCATGCCCCCCCCCACCCCCCCCACCCCGGGCACAAACACACTGACACACATGTGTGCATACGCATGCTGCCCACACACTCCATCCACCCTGAGCATGCATGCATCCAGGTATTGAATAAGGAATTACACGCATGCAGCTAGCTCGTCAACGCTGGATTGACTGCATTACGGCTGATGTGACCAAATCAATTACGTATTTGCTGTCCGTTGTTGCCGCCAATGATCGCAGGGCAACAACCAGATGCTTACCGATTGGCCACGCTGGACGGGACGTTACCAACGCGTCGGCCTCATCATGGCGGATTTCCCTGGCGCCAAGCTCATCGGCCGCATCATCCAAGCCAACTAGTACAGCTAGCCAGCTGCAGTGTGAACTCGGGACTGCCGTCAGCACCTGCTTGGTCAGGGTTCGCGTATGTCCCCCGTTTGGGAAGAAGTTACTAATAAGCAAATACAGGATGGGGCCCGACTTCGGAAGTTGAAATGTTGGGGCCTGGTGGGTCGCACGGAACGTGTATTGAGAGGCCGTTGCGCGACCTGCACGTGACGCACAAGGCCTTTGTTACATCATTTCAGCCGATGGATTTTGATTCAGGTGAGGATTTGGTGTATGAAGGTTTGGGGGCCGCATGCGCATGTACACCGGTCTAGGCGCGTGTGTTCGCGATGATACGATGGAATAAAGTTGACGAAGCGCAATTCAAAGCGCTGGGTTAACCCCGCGCTAACGTTAGCGCGGTGTGAATCTTTGCCGATCGGCAGAACTGACTTCATCCACACACGTCAGTTGCGTGCACGCTCTTTGTAATATGACTACAATAATATGACCTTGCAAGCGGGCCGCGCTTGTCGCATTTGGTGCATTTGTCGCGAGTGTCGCTCGCTGCAAGTGCATGTCGTTGCATGTGTTGATTGCAGCAAGCGTTGTGGCAGGCATTGCTGCAAGCATCCTGCGCAGGGCGCTTGCGCAACTGTCGCAAGCGTCGCCGCAAGTGGCCTGCAAAGTGTCGCGAGCGTCGCAAGCGTTGCATACTTGCATGTGTCGCTGCAAGTGTCGCTAGGCGTCGCGGCTGCCGGGGCTCCGATCCCTTATCGAGTTCCGATAGCGCAGCATGCAGGGCATGCATGGTGTGTTAGCACGAGTGTTCCGGACGCAGCACAGCCCCGCTGTGCCTGCGTGCATGCATTCACACTGTGTGTTGTGTCACTCCGTTGTGCATGTCGTCATCATTCAATCACATACTCGCTTTACTTTCACTGGTGCAAGCGGGCATACCATACACGCTTCACTGCCGATAAGCACATCTCCTCCGCCGCTTGTACAGCATGTGCATGCGGGTACTGTAAGTATGCACAACATGCGACCTTTGTGCATATGAACCTGCTGGTGTGTGCTTAGAGATCCGCACTTGTAGGTTGTGCTGTGATAGGTTGAGCTGCAGTGCTGCAGCATATCGTCTGTGAACACACCACCAGGACGGTGCACTCAAATAAACACATAATCACGCACGTGAGCCAGGTGTGCTCTTGAGACTGTAAACGGAGGGTCGACTGTTGCTTGACTCGAGTCTGAAAGCCTTGCTGTGAGAAGCAGCAGGCAGTGCTTTGAGGGCAGTGCAGCAGCTTTGCCTGGGCAACAGCACGGCTGGGCACGTTCGAAAATGGTCGGGTGGGTCGTCCAACTAACCCCGAGTGGGCGGCCATCCAGCCACCTGAGGTTCCCCTTTGCTTACCTGAAGTGGGTTTGGATCGGATGGGCTGGCCACCCAGGGTATCCTCACAGCAGGGTGCCCTACCTGAAGAACAGGGTGGGTCCGAGACCCGTGCAAGCCAACCGACCTAGGCTCGTATTCCCACCCACCTGAGTCAATCCACGCACCAGCAGAGTCTCTTGAGGTAATAACTCACGTCCCTGGCGTGGGCCACTCACACTCACACACACGGACCCACCCAGCTGCCCCTGTGCAAACCCCAATGTCACCCGCCTACATAGGTTCCCACCCACCCGAGTCAGCCCACCCGGTTGGGCCACGCTCACCCCACTGACCCACCCAACCGCCCCTGAGCAACTTCCACGTACGCCGCGCATGCGAGGACCACCAACGATGATCGCGGCTACTCCCGTGACGGCGTGGTCCTAGGCAACAGCACGATGGGGGGCTGGTGCTGGGTGTAGTGGGTGGCTTGCATGCATACGTGCATGGCATACGTGCACGACCGCGGCTACATACTCCCACGCTCCCCAGTGGCCCACACCGTCTGGCTGCTTTGTTTGAACTCGGTTAAGACCTTGGTGGCTTTGCTAGCTGGTGTGGGGCCACTGGGGAGCCTCAGGCCATGTCTCCCCGTGTAGCACTTGCTCTCTCATACGCCACTAAGGGCCAGTTCACATATGGATCGGATCAGGATCCGGATCAGCTCAGGCTCCTGGATCGGATCAGGGGGTGGCTCTGTCCCTGCAGGGGCCTGATCCGATAACGTCACCCTGATCCGATAACGTCACCCTGCGGACCTAGGGCTGGCCTGGCGACGGGGTACATGCATCAATGTGGTCGTGCATGCATGCGTTCCAACACCACAAACTCAAAATCTCAGAGTGCCTCCTCTCCCGCGGAGTTCCAATTATCTATCTCCGTCCATTGCCCCCTATGCCGCCACTACCATACGTTCATAGGCATCCTTGCATGCATACAGAGGTGGCAGATGCCCCTCAGCACGCGAAGGTGTGCATGGTTGGTTAGAATGTCAAAGCGCGGCCGTTGCAATGGGCCGTTTCGCAAGGATTTGCACTGCATGGCAGGTGCATCATTTCTGTTAATCTTGCTGCCCCGACTCAACATGCATTTCCTTTGGCGACGGCTTGTCGTGCATTCCCGTGGCGGCATCGTTATGTTACATTAGAAGCGTGTCGGCCAAAAGGCCCATGCTCCCCCTGATGGGGATGACAAGGAATGGCTCACCAGCCTAGGCACATGGTGTGTCGAAGAGCCACAAGGGCTCAGTGCAGCACATCAGCATCATGCAGAGTTGCGTGATACGGTTCAGAGACGTATCCATCCGGGCAGGGATTCTGCTAAGGTTTTGGGATAAATACTTTTTCACCCCATCCGGGGGGTTCGGGGGGCGGAGCCCCCTGAAAAAAATACTGGGGGGGATCGGAGCCCCCCGAAAATTTTGCATGTGTTGCACGTCAAAAAACAGCATTTTTCAAGGGGATTTTGCTCTCAGTTTCCATATTGCAGCATGCGTACACCAGGTCAGAATATGCAAGGCCGTAAGCAAGTGCACGTATGTAAACGCAATATCGCAGTCAGTTGGCTCACTTCTCTCAATGTTATCAGTGTCCACACTGCATGCATTTCTGCGCGTCCACACCAGCACCACACCTAGTGATCCACCATCCTAGGGCAGCACTTGGTACGCCAGTACTGGAGAGCACGCTCGAACGGGAAATCCTCCAGGGCATAGAGCGTTTGCTCCTTCAGCCTCACGCATGCATCCGGGTTCGCGTCTAGCCGCCTCGCTGCTAGGCTCCTCTCCTGTGCCGCTGTCACCACTGGATACCATGCCTGTGGTATCCATGGCTTGGTCCGCTAAGGAACTTTGTCAGGGGTGGTTTGCTGAGGACGACGTGCTAAGGCCTTGGCGAGTGTTGCTTCAAATGTTGCTTTACTAACGGTACAGCAGCAAATCGAGCGTCGGGTACCTAAAAACCAACAAATACTTTTTTTCCGAGCGCCGAGCTCAAAAAAATACTCAAAAAGTATTTAAATACTCTTAGCCGAATCCCTGCATCCGGGTGATTCATCATCCTTTGCATCGCCTCTGCGGCATCATCGCGCTCACTGTCAATTAAACGTGGCATTGCGGATGAATTGAATGATGTTCTGGTACTTGGCCCGTAACTCAGAGTATTGTGGACACTCGAGTGCCACGTGCATTTCAACATGAATTGGTTGTGAACCAGCAGCACGTTGCGGCGCACACTTCGGACACACACGGCGCTGCCTCGGCACATGCGCTGCCTCGGCACTGCACGATTGCACGGCGCTAGCAGGAATGCGCACATGCCACAGGATGCACTCGGTGTCAGCGAAGCAATCAAGCATGAATGCGCCGCCAAAAGTTTGGCAGGCCTACGTTAGGCTCCTCTGCTCAAAAGAAGTGTTGGTGGACTTAGACGATGGAGCCACCCCATTAGAGAATACAGCCAACACGCCCCCTTATTTTTGTCGCACCCAAACAGGCTCGCTCAGTAATTTGCGGTGTCCTGATCCCATTTTGTGCGAGCGAGCATGGGCGTCGTCCGCATACCGTACCGCATACTGCACCGCATTACCGTATCACATGTGCTGACATGCAGCCTCAGCCATATAACAATTCTTTTGGCAAAGCATGGAATGCTGTGACGTCAATCAAGCACGTCCTGACGGCAGTGACATCTTCACGCTGCAGCCGGGCGGCTGGATATCTGTGCTGCTATTCTAGTTGGCTTGGATGATGCGGCCGATGAGCTTGGCGCCAGGGAAATCCGCCATGACGAGGCCAACGCGTTGGTTGCCTCCCGTCCAGCTTGGCCACTCGGCGACCATTTGGTTGTTGCCCTGCAAGCACCGGCGGCAACAGCGTACGGCCAGCAAGCATGTGGTTAACTTGATCCGTGCAGCCGTGATACAGTCAAGCGTGCTGTTGAAAATGCATGTGTTGATGAGCTAGCTCGGTGCAGCAGCCAGGTGCACGCTTAAGGTGGATGGAATGGATCACACTGCAAGGTTAGGGATTGGGTTAATTGGGTTCAAGGTTCATTCACTGCAACACCATGCGTGTAGCCTAGCATGCACACGTGTGCATGGTGAGCGATGCGCACGCGCATGCTGGGCATCAGGTTTTGAGATGGATATGGTTCGCTTTGCAGCAGTGTGCTGTATGTGCGTGGCAAGAACGCATTTGGTAGGCCCGTGCTCGCTGCCGCAGACCTGCAGCCGCGCCAGCCATGCATGCACCGCACCCATCAAGCACGCAAGTCTACATGTGTGCATGCGCGTGTGTGTGTGCACATGCAGTATCAAGCGGCGACATGGGCATGCATGCGATGCTGTGAGTGCGACGTGTGTGGTCAGTCTGGTAGTGCGCCAGCTGAGGCAGGCCTCTGTGAAGCCACCGATACGCAGGCAATACGTCCTGATTGGAATCAGGCAGGGCCTAACAGCTTGGCTGGTGCCTGCTAGTGCAAGCATATACTTGCGGCTCGCCCACCTTGAAACACACGGCGCAGGTGCCAAAGAAGCAGCTGACGGAGTAGTAGCCCTTGTACTTGCCGCCTGTCGTGTCGATCTTACCGGTGGTTTTCCCGGTGGGCAGGCAGTTGTCGAATGTGCCGGATCCGGCTTTGCCGGAAGCCGCAAAGTATGGGAAGACCCCTGTGCTGCCGCTGAGGAAGTTGATGAACAGCTGGCTGTCCACCGGCCCGGGGATGGCGGCCTTGAGCTGCTTATCAACGGCCAGCCACTTGTCCCACAGCGCCCAGACGTTGGCCAGGCTGAACTGGTCCTGGATCGATGGGCCGTTGTTGTACGGCATTCCGTACCTGATGCATGAATGCATGATGCACACAAGGCCAGTCAACGCGTGAGCTGCGGCGTATGGTGATATTGCCCTGTGCTGGGCTTGACAGATGGTGTGCCAGGGCATGTTGGGTGCGAAGATCGGAAGACAGCGGCTGTGCCAGGTAAAGGCAACCGCACATGCCCTCAACGACGCGGCACTCACCCCCAAGCATTGCCCAGAGCACAACAGGTGCATGTGATTACAGATGCATCCTCAAGGACATACCGCCATGCATGACCCGGGTTCTAAGGTTCTGAGATTCTAGAGTTCTAGGCTTTTAGGTTTCAGGGACGTACCATGAGCCGGCGCTGAAATCCTGCAGCACGACGATGCGGCCGCGCACGCTGTCGAGGCTGGGGTTCCAGCCCGCCCCCTTAGCCCCCGGCACCGGGTTGAGGGCAAACAGGTTGGCAAAGCGCTTGTTGTAGTCCTTGAACGTGTCTTCGAAGGAGCGCGTGACGCCCTCAGGCGTGTGCTCCTCCTTCACGCGCATGATGATGACCTCCAGGGGGTGGGTTAACAGAAAGTCGCGGACCGTCACCAGCACGTCGTCAAAGCTCTTCCCGAGGTATATCGCACCGTGGTGCATGGTGAAGCCGTTGTTGATGTGGCGGCACCGCATGTCGAGCGCGCGAACGCCGGACCTGAGCTGCTCTGCCAGGCCCATGGATTGGCATTGGCAGATGTCGTTGTTGCAGAACCCAAAGTTGGTGGCCATCGAGTCGTGCGTGCCTGGCACGCTGAGCGATTTGATTGTCCTCCAAGATTGCAGCATGCCCATCCTGGATGGTGCGCAAAGGGGGGTGAGGGGCGCGGGGGGAGGGGGGGGGATTTGAAACGGCGCATGCAAGTACCTTCTCGGCCCCTGGTACCCATCTGGGGGGAGCATGGGCCGTTTGGCCAACAATCTCTTGATGTAACAGAACATACATACCATGCAAATACCATGCGCCACACATGCATGCAGGCAGGCCAGTGCCAAATCCGCCGGGTGACGCATGCAAGCAATCAATGCAAGCCACCCACCAGCAGCCGCCCATCGCGCTGTTGCCTTGGACCACGTTGTTATGGGAGTAGCCGCGATCATCGTTGGTGGTGGTCGCGTACGTCGAGTAGAAGTTGCCCACCATGCCTTTGCCGACGCTGTTGCTCATCCAGGCGCATTCGCCAAGGCCTGTGACAATAGTAACATGCATGCATGCGGCATTTTGTTTTTGGATGGGAACGCTTACAGGCCAGGACACCGCTGCCAAGGCAGGCGCGTTGGCAGCATGCATGCATGTACCAAGCCGTTAGGGCAACAGCTGCTTGGTTTTGTTGAACAGTTGCGGCCCTCTACAAGGCTGTGCATGCATCGTGCTGATCAGGATGGCAAGCATTTTCCCGTCCCCCTGCGTCGCGTGCATTCCATCCGTGCAGCTAATGCAGCTAGCGCAGTATGCAGTGCCCCAGCTGCGTACCTATATTGTGGGTGTTGGTGATGTTCTTGGCCACGGACGGCACGGCTTGCGCCTGTGCCAAGTCGATTAGGTCGTGCATGGGGACCTTCAAGGGTGCTGCCGTTGCTGCCGATGCCAACCTTCGGACGTGAATGCCTGCTCGAAAAAGCAAGGCGACGCATGCCATCCGTCGTTGATCGCCACACAGGCTTCATGCAAGGTGCGTGACACAGCAGCAAGGTAAATAAACCAGGCGGAATTCCAAGCAGACGTTTATACGCACTGAGCAAAGGGTGATGAACAGGCTAGCGACAAAACAATCGAGGTTGCCAACAGGCAGCTACTTTCCGCCTGTCCGCCTCATGCGACGTGGTATATGGCAAAGATCAGTGTTGCTTACAAGAACTAAACTCAGTTCAAGACCGTGACAAACGGCGAACCTGCTGCCTGCAAAGCGTGGGGTTGCAGCAGACTACTGTCGGAACATGCGATGGCGGGAAGTGCGTCCAGCCCAAGCATGGCGGCAAATACTGAAATACTGTAGGAGCATACATGCAGGACGCGAGAGGCGAAGCAGCGTAGCTTCCCTCATGTGAGCATTAACAAGAACAACACATGAATGCAGAGCGCCGCCTGCGTGCCCCAGTCGGGTCACACCGGTGCTTTACATAGCACAGCAGTAAGCATCAGAAAAACACTCCGTACTTTAAAAATGGGGTTTTCCAGAGTTCACGAAACCGTAAAAAAACCATAAATGCTACCACTGTTAATGAGAAACCCGAAACCATGAGCTGGCACACGGATTGCGCACTGACGCAGGCAACACAAGGCAGAGAGACACGAGCCATAGGGTGTAACGTGAAAGACAACAATCATGCATACACTTAGCTAACCTCAGCCGTTCAGCCATCCATACATATCAGCGTAACCCATCGACTGCGCGCGAAACCCAACAATTGCTTACTGGGCATACCGGGTGCAAAACTATGCCCACCGCTGGCAGAATTAACAGGAGAATTTCTTTAACTTTAATCAGAGGGCTCCACTATATATGCCAAGGTTCCCAACAATTGTTCGTTCGATAGCGCTGGAAAAGTGAGGTGGGCTTTGATCATAGGTGAAGGGGTCGGGACCTTCCCAAGTGCTCTGCCACAGCGACTGACGGGAAATCCAGGCCAGACAACAGGGAAACACTTGGTAAACTTGTTTTTTCGTTTGGGAGCTAGAGTCCTTTTGCCATGTATGAGCAGTGCAGACTGCGTGCAGGGCATACCCGCTCATCAGCGGTGCCACAGCAAGGTTGTTCAAAGGGCACATAGTAAAAAGCTAAGCAAGCTAGACAACCTGTTAACAGGTTGCGTTTTTGGGAGACCTGTCGTTTCCGCATCATGGCTGGCGTGGCGAAACTGCGGTGGCAGCCACCTTCACCCTTCACAGGGAGTGAAAGTACAAGTCACGAACAAGGCAGCTGGTCCACTCACCTTGCGTGGAAACCACGAGTGAAAACGACAGCACCATGATGAACGCCACCAGGCCAGTCATTGTGACGGTATGGACGGTTTCACGCACCCGGGCGGGGATGCCAGGCAGGCGTCGCACGCACTCTCCGTTCTCGCTCTGCATAGCCAGGCAGACACACACCAGGAAATGAGTTGCACAGTCTGGTTGCTTTGCTTGGATGGTGTCATCATGTCAGTCACCTTCAGCCGTTCATTATTATTGCAGCATCGATTCTGCATCGCAACGAAACTCTAAACGGTTGGTCGTCGCTCTCAGCAATGCACCTGTCACGAAGACGTTCTCTTGGGCTTTCACACCTCCCCTTCGTCAACACAAAAACTCCTTTGCCTGCCTGAGAAACAGTGTATATGGAACGACACCGCGGGTTTGACTTGCTGCGCTAGATAATGTCAGTGAAAAGAGGTGAAAGTCTAGTCTCTGCACACAAACTGGTGATCAGACTGATCCGAAGTTATGTACTTCCTGGGTGGCTGCCAGGGTTAAATAGTGTTCGTAGAACAACCCAATGCAAGGCCGAAATATCAGAGGCCTTTTCACACCACCAGAAACGCAGTTTGTGCATAAGAGATTATGTGTTGATGTAAAAGCAATCTAAAACCTGTGAGCATTCACACTGACGACAACATCTGCGGTGTGCCGGTGTGAGCGCAGCGAGTTTTTCATTGGAGGAAACCACAGATGGACTGTCCAGCTAAACACAGCAACGGGCTCGAAGGACTGCCTGTAACAGCTGCAAGCAAATATAAGGCATCGATGTGATGGACCGGCTGTCTTGACAATTTTGTCTTTTGCCACTTCTGGTGGTGGCCAGTCTCGGCAGCACATCGTGCCACGGCAACATCATGTGGCCACCTAAACCCTGGTTGCTGCAATCATCTGCTCAGTGATGGAGGGAGCACAGTCCAGGCACCGTCTTTCAGGTCCACCACCTGGGTCGCTAAGCTCTGACTGACCACCACAATTGAAGGACCTCGAAAAGTGCCGATGGCACGCGCAAGCTTCTCGGCACGAGGAGTATGCTACTCTGTGTCGCGGAGGCTTTTCCTATGGTCGCGGGCGAAACATCAAATGGTCATGAGGATTCAGGACCAGCCCGGCTTAAAACCTCAGTATGATTCGGGTTTTTCATCATGCACATATTAGTGGTGCAAAACCCGTTCTGAAACCAAAAGCGTTCCCACTGGTAACATCAGACCACATCAAGTCGTTTTTCTCTCTCAATGATAACCTGGTGCGAAAGGAGCTCAGTGACTCAGTGCATCATGCACCCAAATCGGAACACCCCCACAAAACGTGATGACGCACGCAAGCGAAACTGCATGACGACGTGCTACACGCTGATGCAGGCAGCTGACGACCTGGGGCTCAAGGAGTGCCTCAAACCCTTGCTTACACTGGCCTTGGCCCAAGCACCCTGACAGGATGGGAACTTTATTCCCGGAGACTGTCAGCCATGGACGCCGCAGGGACCGTCGAGGAAAATACAGCTTCTTGAGCAACCACAAACGCGTTCCTGGTTGCCCGCCTTGGGATAACCGTCTGCCGCTGTGGAAACATGCACGCAACATGCTGCATGTGGGATGGCGTGCACATGTGACAGCTGGGGTACACGACCGTACCACATTGTTGCGTCCACACGAAGCTACACCTATATCGGATGAGAAGCGCGTATTGGATGAGAAGGGCGACGACGCATGCGGCCGCTGAGCTTGTCATGGGACTAACAAACGTCGTACGACATCACGTTGATATGCATCATCCGGCAGAATCGTCACAGAACAGTCCACAGAACGAGTTCACGACCGTCAAAGTGAAGGTTACTAGGGTAATCGCGGTACGGACGTGTTTTGAAGGTCGCACGACAGGAAGCAGTTCAAATCGCAGCTGAAAGGGTTCAGTGCTCGGCACGCATGCACAAGAATCATGCACGCATGCTGCGCAACGCGTACGTATGGGGGATGGGGTGAGGAGAAGGCACACGGTGTGTGGGCCACAAGCGCACGCAGGCAGGTGTTCACGGGCCGCCAGGTTTGTACGAAGCAGTAATCGTACGGTGGTTATAAAAATGTCACTCGCCTAGCACGTGGAGAGATCACGCGTTGCACGCATGCACAGCGCTGCACTTGCATGCCGCCACCGCAACTGGTGTCGTTTGGCCACACACGGTGGGAGGGGCAGCACAGCGGCGGCACGCTGGCTCGCTGCGCATGCCGATAAGGTAAAATTGGTATGGTACCAATCAATGACGCAAATCCAAGACTCCTGCGATTCGGCGCCACCAGGTTAGGACCAGCGCGTCGTCACGCAGGGCTGGCAAGGGAGGGGTTGTCGGTCGCTGCTTTGAGGGCTCGTCTGAACTAGTCTAGTGAATGAAGCCACTGGCGTCAACTGAACTATACTACTCGTAGAGCAAACATCCGCTGTGGTGTGTCATGCCACAGTTGCAATGGCGCCACAGACGCAGGCAGTCAGGTTTTCGCATGCATCACAACACCATACGTGTGCAGCAACACCAGATGAGCCGCTGCACTCCACATTGGTTTGCATGAGAGCCCGCAACCGAGTGCCGTTGACCGGCCAGGACACACCAGGACCAGGGGCGTGCATGCCTGCGCTGCTGTGGCTGCTACCGGTGCTGCACATGCCTACGCGATGTTGCCGCCGGCCGCCGCGTGCGCCTGCAGGCGGGACATGCGGTCACGCAGGCTGGACAGGCTGCCGTCAGCCAGACCCCCCGCACCGCCGCCGTTGCCGCCACCTTGCACCATCGCCGCCCCTGCCGCTCCTGGTGCTGCAGCTGCTGTCGAGCCGGACATGCCCATACTACTGACAACGGTGGTGTCAGCGGCGACGGGACGCGCGCCGCCGGCAGACGCAGCACCAAAGCCGGCGGTGGTGGCAGCTACGCCAGCGGGTGGCTGCGCTGCTGCTGCTACTGCTGCTGCTGCTGTGGGTGCTGCGGGTGCCGGGTTGATGTTGCCGGAGGATCCGGCGCTTGACAGCCCGCCGCTGCTGACCGCGCTCTGGCGCGTGGGCATCTGGACGAGGTTGACCTGCGCAGCGTATGCATGCCATCGTAATTGTAACAACGGCGTGGATGGCGGGGGCTCCTCATGAACCGATGTACTGAGCGATTTACGCCTTGCATTCCGAGTTCCCACGGGTTGTGTACAAGGACAGCTGCTGCCTGCTGGCTTGCCATCATCCCAACGACCTTCAACCCGCCTCGTATTACCATCGATGCATCAACCATTTCCATCCCTGGGCCCCCTCCCCCACCCAACGTATCACATCCTACCGTGTTCCCCCCTCCCCCCCACGACACGCATACCATGATCGCTTGAGCCAGAAAGCACCTTAATCAGACCAGCAAGAGCGAATGATAACACCTAAATCAAAGCATCCCGCTGTCAAGCACGCACGCACCTGCATGGCCGCCAGGCGCGAGCGCATCTCGTCCATGTTGAGACCGGCCCGGCGCGGCCCGGGCGACGCGGGGCTCAGCGGGGCGGACACGCCGTCAGACGACGCCAGCTTGTCAGCGGCTGCGGGGCGGCGGAAAGAGGGGCACGGAGAGGCATATGTGAGCGCAGAAGACTGCAGACGCGACGTCAAACGTGCAGGGGAGACCGGCAACAGTAAGCAAATTCTGCAGGACACATCACAAGATCCTGCGACGCTCGTCACCCGTCATGAACTATAAACAGGAAGGAGTTCAACAACAGCATCCCTTGAAGGTCGAAAGGCGAGGGGCTGCTGCCAGACAATTCCGTGCCTGGCAGCGGCATGCATGGCTGCATCCACCCCCCTCCCCTCCCCGTCCCTCCTCCCACCTGTGATAATTGTGGGGCCGCTGGCGGCCACAGCCACGGTGGCAGTCGCCTCGCCATCAGCGGGCGAACCCCACGAGCTGCCGCCGTTGCCGCCGCCAGCCGTGCCACTGCGGTCTCCCCGAACGGCCTCAGGAGGTTGCCCGCCGAGCGACGACGAGCGCACTGGCGAGTCCGCCGCCGGTGCGGCTGTGAATGCGGCGCCTGGTGCGGCGGCTGCGGCCTGCTCCTGGCGCTGCTGCTGCATCTGTAGCTTGACCTTGTTGAGGCCGCGCGTGAGGTACTGGCGGAAAAATGAGCTCACCTGTGCAAGGTTATAAAGCATGTTGGTTTTGTTTCAAGCGCGGCGATGGCAGCAACGGCGATAACGCGCCAGGGGGCTAGTTAGCTTTTTATAGGGCTTATGCCAAATCAAAAGCACGTTTGTCCACATGCCCAGCGCGTACACAGGATCGAAATAAGGACCTGTGTACGCATGGTTGGCATGCATGGTTGGGGGCGCTGGCACTGGAACGCGCTCCTGACGCTGGCCCGAAGGGGGGGGGGGGCAGGGGCGGGGGCTTACAGTCGCAGCACTACCCCACCCCTTGTAAAGGCAAGCGGGCTTGCTCACACACCGAGTTGAGCATGACGTTGAGCGCAGCGTTCTGTCCGTTCTTCTCCAGGAAGAAGTGCAGGTCCACCAGCGCCTGCATGAAGAAGAGAAGAGTGAGCCATGCAGTATGAATGCATCATCAATGCAGCATTAAAATTCATCGTGGATGGTACGCAATAGCCCCAGCAGGGTGCATGTGCGGGCAAGTTCTCATGGTTCAGTTTCACACCTGGGCTCAGGGTCTCATGGCTGTACCCTGTCGTAGATGATGATTGGCGTTTCATGGTTCAGGTGTCACAGCTCACAGTGTGATACTGCTGCCTTACAAAAAAACAGGGTCGAATATCATGAAGGAGGCAACCAGGGGTTGGCCCAGTGCATGTGAACAGATGCCTGGCCAGGCTTGACAGTGGGCAGTCGTCTATCACAGCAAGCAAGCCGCTCTGCTTGTCGTCTAGGAAGAAGCCTAGCGCGACAGGGCAGCTGCGCACCCGTCCACCTCACACCTTACACCCACACGTCCGCCTGCTCACCTGGTTGGACTGCGACTTGTCGCCGATGCGCTTGAAGATGGCCGCCAGGATGTTGCGCGCCTCCTGCACCACAACGCAACATGCACCATCCACACGCGAGTTACACATGAGTGATGAGTTACACAATATTAGGAGCCTGCCAGCTCCATGCATCTCCACATCGGCACCGACCAGCCCCTCCCTTTCCCCTTCCATTCCCCTTCCTGTCCCCTCGCCCCTTGTGGCCTTTGCCCCCACCGTTCCTTTTCTTGCACCCCCTCTCAAGGGAGCTTCGTAGGGCTCTTCAACCCTCGCTGACGGCGGCCCTGCCGCGCACTCTGGCCAGCGAAAGTACCCACAAAACCGCCATGAGACCAACAGCGTCCCGTCTTTCCCAGTAGGTGTCCCGGTGCGGGTGCCTCACCTGGTCGTCTGCGGCGACCTGAGTGAACTGAGGCGCGGACGGCGTGAGGCTGTACTGGTGCAGCGTCGGCGCCGGCAGCACGGCGCTGCCAGCGGCACCAGCGGCGCTGGAAGCGCCAACGCCTGCGCCTGCGCCTGCGCCGCCAGCCAGCTTGGGACTGCTGCCCGCCATGCCCGCGCTCTGCTGGCCTGCGAGCGCATTGGCGCTAATGGGAGCGAGCACGCCCCCTGCAGCGCCGACGGTACCCCCCGCGCCTGAGCTTGCGGCGGTGCTGCTGGCAGCCGGGGGCGGCGCTGCCCGGCTGATAGCTGCGGCAGCCACGGGTGCAGGCGCCGGCATCGGCGCGGGAGGCGCCCCCGCCTGCAGGCCAATCCTGCTGGGCGGCGGTGGCGGCCGGGTGGGAGTCGCCACGTCCGCCGCTGCAGCTGCCGCCATTGCGGCGTTTCGGCGGGCGGCGGCGGCAGCCGCCCCCCCTGCAGCGCCAGCGGGCGGCGCTCCCAGGGGAAGCGGCTGGTGCGGCGCCCCCGCCATGATTGCTGCGCGGTTGTTGCCGGCGGCGGTCTCGAGGTTGAGCTTGATGTAAGGCAACATGACGATGTCAGCGACCGGGATGTCCACGTCTGCGAGTGCAGACACAAACGCGCATGCATCATCACATATTGCATGCTGCACAGCATGGCCCCACGAGAACCATTCCACCTTTTCACAACATACATGGAAACATGAAATAAAAATCACCACCACCACAATAACAAGTAAGTACGGATGCCCCGAGCGTTTCTGCCGCATTCCTACACACAACCACACACGTGTCATTTTGGTTCAATCATGCACGCACGCACGCAGCGCCTTACTGGGCATGATCTCTGCGTCCATGTAGATGGCCTCCCCGCGCAGCTTGCAGAGCTCGTGCAGCAGCGTCTTGATCATGCGCAGCGGCTTGTCCTCGTTCAGGCTGCGCCGCCGCACCTCCTCCGCGCCAAGGTCCTGCAGGGCGCCACACCGCGCCACAGAACGCCACAAGCGCAGTACATCAGCGCAGAGTATATCAGCGCAGAGTACGGATAGGCAGTACGGTATAGCAGTACAGTCACACCAGAGCTGTACCTGACAACGTGAAGAGCGTGCGCCAGTACCACATGGGCACTCTTCATGGCAGGTGCTTTGCTGCGGTCTCGGGCGTGCAGTTGCAATGCTGGGCTCCTCGTTGCTGCTACTATCACCACCATTCAAGCACTCCTACGGTATCAGTCACCAGAGCACCGGCACTGCATGTAGCCCTCACCTGCATGTAGTTGTGGATGTGCACGAGGATGCCGGGGATGTCCAGCGACTGCACGCAAACACCACATGGCGGCATGGCACACACACGCACGAAAAACATGACTGATCGTCAATCACAGGTCGCATCTTGTGCTACCGGTACGATGCTGAGCTGCGATAGGCGGGCTGTCCGGCTGGCACGGCAAGGCTCACAGCACTACAGCGTGCATATGGCACAGCGGCGCAGCCGTCACTACACACATGCTGAATGTTGCGGGTGGTGCAGGCGGTCGGGTGACGGAGCATGAGTGAGGCACGGAGGAACCAGGGTAGCCTCGTGCATGCGTTTCTGCCAGCGCTGTGCACACACGATGGACACTATACAGCCGTTGCAACCGCCCACAAAGATGTGACGATCGGTGACTCACGTCCGTTTGCGATTGTATCAACTTGGTCATCTTGATCAGGCACTTGATGATGCACTCATTCCACCTGCAGGGGGCGAGTGCACAGCACCGAAAGGAACGACACGTCAACGACGTGTCAGGGAAAGGGTGCAGAGCAGCTGCACGTACCACACAGCACCAACGCCACCTGAAGAAGGTGTGTGTGCGATTCTGGCGTACGACCAGGACCTTTTGAGGGCCGCCAGGGAGCCCACACACACGCCACGCGCCTCCACGCCAGCGCTCAGCCTGTGGCATCTGAACGGAGCACTTGCCGCTGACTTCCTCCTCCTCCACACACTCATTCACACACACAACCCTCCTCCCTGCACGACTGGCTTCTGTATGTAATCCCCTGTCTGAGGCTGGCCCTTTAGCCTTTAGCTGGCAGACAGAGTAGTGAGCGACAGAGTAGTGAGCGGCAGCCATGACAATGACCACCACCACCACCACCACCACTGCCACGACAGCAACGATACAGTATTCAAAGAAAGTAGGCAGGCACAGAGAAGGCTGGCTGCCTATACAGTGCATGCGACCTGCACCTGCCCTTCGATCCACGCACCCCCCTCCCCTTCGCACCTGTAGATCATGTCCTCGATGGCGAACCCCATGCGCGCCAGGCGCAGCAGCGGCGGCGCCTGCAGCAGCCCGATGAGCGCGCCGAACGACGACGCCCTGCACGCACACACAGATACACACACACCATGAACGCACAATGCAGATTCAGGGAGGCGATTCGGTGATGCATGCCACATTGCTGCTGCGGTCCTCCCTGTGCACACGGCCGCCTTCTGGCCGGCCTCACAATGCACATGTTATGGGTATGTGCTCCCGTGGGGCCATGCAGTGTGATTCTCGTGGGGCTGTGCAGTGTGTGTGCCCGAGAGAATAGGAGTTGCATCTGACGATGGCGAGGTGTTTTGTGGGCAACTCACTTGTCGCCGTTCTCCAGGAGCTTCATGATGATCATGTTGATCGCGCGCAGCATGCCCTCGCCTGCATGCAACCACAACCCGCATGCAGAATAAGGTTAGCGCTGTTCGACCAAGAGAGGTCGACCAGGGGTTGAGCACCAGCCCTAGAACATCACGCCAATCAGCCAGATGCCACCCAGGCCTGGATGCAACATACCTTAGCGCAGCCGTCTAATCCAAAAACAATTGCTGCTACATGCTGAATGCTCCACAGGCTTCGCCTGTCAGCTACTGACGGCTTACGCTGCAGGTTGTGCTGATCCCACTAGGAGCGTTCCAGTGAGGGGGCTTGGTTGTGGAGAGAGTCGTCGTGCATACCAGGCACTGCCAACCCGCCAAACATTGACAGGAGATATCGCCAGTGATGCACTGGCAGTGGGGAGTCGTGATGAGGCTTGGTTTTCTAATGTCTGGTTTGATTGCTTTTGCTGGTAAGTTGTGTGTGCACAGTGCCCGCCCTCCTCACCCTCTCCGGTGAGCTTGCGCAGGCGCTCGTCGGCGATGCACGTGACGAGCGTGCGGAAGAGCTTGGTAGCGGGCGCCACGCCCAGGCGGCCCGCCATGTCGGCGTTGGAGATGACAACCATGAGCAGGTTGACGGGGTACTTGCAGCCACGCACGTTGTACGAGTCGGGCCCGCCGCCGCCCGCCAGCACCGCGTCGCCCGCCTCGATGAACGCCTGAACACACACACGCGCGTATACCATGATGCTAGCACGCGTATAAAGATCAGTTGCACCACCGTTCTAGAGGGTTGCTTGGTGTGGGGCCTCCATCTGCCACTACCCACTGTGCCCACCTGGTCTGGGTGATGTGATCTCTCCCTCTCTCTCTCTCTCATGCACAAGCCCTCTGCCCAGCTTCTTATCGATCTGCAGCCACCCGCTGTACCTCTCACCTGGTCTGTGCGGTCCGCCAGCAATCCTACAAGCCCTGCCCAGCCCTGAACACCTCCATCTGACCCTCTCTCTCTCACCTGGTCCGTGCGGTCCGCCAGCACCGACACCATGCGGTCCACGTGGTCTGGGCGCGTGAGCAGCGCCTTGACGTGCTCGGCGCTCTTGCGCAGCTCCACGTACGAGTAGCACAGCAGCTTCTCAGCCTGGATGGCTGCCTCGATATCCGGCCCTGCACCATGCACACGCATGCACATCCACACACATTCACATTCACGTCCATGTTTAATGTGTCCATCAGCGATGCCGGAGTGAGTGAGTACTAGTTTGACCTTTCTCTGCAAACCAATCGTGAGCTCCATGCTCACGTGAGTTTGACACTTTGTCAAGGCAAGCAAGCGAGTCGCAGGGCTGAAGCTGGATCGAGGCAGTGATAACACCAGATGACACAGGGCCCTTCAAGGCGGCGATCAAGGATAGGCACTCACCATCCCGTCAACACACCGCCAACCCACGCATATCACCAAGCTGGGCCGAACAAACAGAACAAAACTGGCCAACCCTCTCGTGGCGCTCTCACGCTCTCTCCCTTAACCTCTCTCTCCCTTGCCCTCCCCCGCTCACCCTCCAGCCGGTTCATCACGTGGTTCCAGTTGGCGGCCGTCTCCTCTTCGTCCTTGCCCTCTAGCGTAAAGATGGAGTCCTTGCCGGCCTCCGGGGTGCCTGTACCCTCCGCCGCCGCCGCCACGTGAGACCCGCTCGCAGGAGGGCGCAGGTCCGGCACGGACGCCCTGCGCACACGCACACCCGCCAGGCCCACACACACAAGCACACAGATGCAGTCACGACCTACAAACATGCGCGCACTGCATGGCCCCTCTGGAATCGTATTTGAGCGCACGTGCGCGTGGCAGAGCCAGGATGAGCGCTAACGCGATGATAGCAGGATCCGGCTATATGGGTGCTGGCATGCCAACCGTGCATGCCAAGCGGGTTGGCATGCCAAGCTGAAGGCCAGACGCTATCCCCAAGAGGCTAAACATCTGAGAGAAATTTGAGCTTGTGGGGGTTGCCCCAAGTCCAAACCCAAAGCATGAGGGCGTCACTATGCATTCATTAGGCACACCTCATGGAGACCTCCGCTGACGCATTGGCAAGGCCATTAGCGGACCCGCTGCGCATGAAGCTGCCGCTGACGCCAACGCCAGCCGCACTACCGGCCATGCCGCCGCCGCCCAGCACCGCCGCCGCATGCTGTTGAGGTTGTTGCTGCTGATGCTGCTGCTGCAGCAAGGGCTGGTGGGCGGCAGCACTACCGTTTGTCGCGGGGCTCATGGGCCGAGCACCGTACTGTGCGCCGCCAACAGCGCCGACGCCGCCACGCGGCAAACCGGCGCTGGCGGCGCTGCTGCTGCTGACGTTTCCAAGGATGCCGCCGGCGGTGGCGGTGCCGCTTGAGGTCGCGCCGCCGCTGCCAGCGCCCGCGCCCAGCCCAATGCCGGAGCGCCGCAGGGAGGGCGACGGCGAGCGTTTGGGTGTGAGGCTGCCAGCAGGGGAGGGTGGCACCGCAGGGTCGATGTCCATCATGTCAGCCTGCACACACCACACGCACACACACATACATGAAACGCCAACATCCACTGTGAACATTCACACAGTGACAGGTAGGCACCGTACTGAGCATAAGCGGCACTGCGTGAGGACTCAGGAACGAAGTCGCTTGCGGTGAGCTGAAAACGCGGCAGGTGCTCGGCCTGCTACTGGCCCGGGTGGGTAGCCACACCAAACCACGCCAAGCAACTCAGCAAGCTACGCATGCGGCGTTTGCACCTCACAGCAATGTGGCTCTTGAAGCCTACACCCTGAACTCTCAACCCCAGGTTCCAAAACAGCCATAGCAAAAACCACACAGCGGCATCTTAAGCTGGAATCAACCCTACAAACCATGCGCGCTGCAGCATAAATGCATAATCGTCAACGGCCTCACCGCGCCGGTCTCGTCGTACTCTGCACGCTTGTAGCCGGGCGCGAGGCCCTGCTTGGCGAGTCGCGCGGTGGAGGCCTTGAGCCGCTCCTCGATCAGCGACTTCTGCTGGTCCGTCAGCCGCCCCAGCAGCGACATGATGCCTGCAGCGTGCGACACAGTGGGGTGCGGTAGGATACGGGACCAATGCACTATTTGTCAATTGATCATCGCGGCTATGGTGTACTACACCCAGTAGCAGGGTATCAGTAAGGCGTCAGTCAGCGTGCGATCAGCACACCCACACGCGCACAAAAAATCGCGCGCACACACGCGCAAACTCACCGTCGCCCTCGATGGCGTGCACAACCTCCATGACGTTGAGGCACGACGCGCGCGTGGCGTTGTCGCGCTCCGCCACCAGGCGCGCCACCGCCGGCAGCACCGCCTCGCTGGCGGCGGCGGCGGCCGCGGAGGCCTTCAGGTTGCTGGTGCTGGCGCCCAGGCCCGACGACCTGTGAGCGCGCACACACACACACACACACACACACACACACACACACACACACACACACACACACATGCATGCACAAATATTCAGTAAGCCCCACAGACCTGCGCACGCAGACACAACACACACTCTCCATCCTACGCACATGCACACTGTACGGCTCCACAGGAATCACACTGCACGGCCCCACACAATCGAAGTACCCAACACCCAAGCCCAAACACCACCCGCACACACCACACACAAGCGCCCAACGCACACCCCAACACTTGCACAAAAGGCTGACCTGTAGGCGGGCGGGCCGCCGCGCACGATGATGGCAGCGATCTCGTCGCAGCACACCACGCGTGTCTTGGAGTTCTTGCTCTCCAAGCCGTCCTGCGCACACATGCACCGTGAAGCGGAGACACAGCGGGCAAGCGCACACGGTGAGCCTGTATGTTGAGGCCTGCCTGTTGCTGCTCTGTTGCACCAACAGAGGCCGCAGCAGAGGTTAGAGCTATCCGACGGGGACGCATGCGGCCTGCGGATCTGACGCCTAAGAAGGTGGTGCCATGTGCTCAGCCCTGTGCTCCTCAGCCCTTTCCCAAAGCCCACAGCCCGAAGCGTGAGAACCCTATGGTTCGTGCCCCGAGCCGTAAGCCTCAAACCCCAAGACCCAAGCCTCAAGCCTCAAGTCCTGAGAACTTTTACCCTAAGCCGTGTAACCCCAGCGCCACCCTTGACCAGTGCGTGCAGCACGCAGCGCACCTTGACGAACGTCATGACCTTGCCGGGCGGGTACACCAGCGAGGCGCGGCGCAGGATCTCCCGGTGCTCCGCCTTCACCTTGTCCTGTCACAGCGCAGCCGCGTGCAGGCAGAGCGGCCACGCATGAACACACACGCACACGCACGTACATGCAGATACAAAAGGCAGCAGCGGGTGAATACGATGTCGCGTCGGGGCGCAAACCGGATCGCCCTGCATCGTCCTGCGCTTGCGCCCTGCATTACCCTGCAGCAGCTGCACATGCATTGATAGCCGCGTGTGATGCCGGGTCGGTTCACGCGCAGGCTGAGGGTGTCCCGCTGCTCACCTGGTTGTGGCCCGACTTCTCCACCACTGCGGGCAGGATGAGCTTGGCCTCGTACTCGGACAGCCTGTGGTGGCACGACGACGCGTATGCCGCACACACACACGCCCGCTCTTCATTGCCCCACGAGATCTTTCCTGGCACGCTCGAACCTCATGGCCCAACGGGGACTTTTCGACATGCTCACACTCCACAGCCCTATGGGAATTTCAACACGCGCGCTCGCACTTCTGGCCCCATACAGGGTTACATACAGCACACACGCATGCTCACGCAGGCAGCCACAGGCGCACCTGTAGCCATGCTCCTCCATGGCGCCCAGCAGCGCCTTGACCAGCTCCAGCACCTTGACCAGCACCGCCGTGTTGCCCTCCAGGATGCGCAGCGTGCACCACCTGGGCGGGGGCGGCGACGTACCGCAGGCGCAGGAGGGGCAGCGGCAAACCACATCCGTGAGCTCAAAGGGATAAGCCATTCCCTGCCTCTCGCCCGCTCTACGGTTCCTTCTAACTGAATGGCAGTCGAGGGCGGTTTCACCCGATTTCCCCGCCGCCCCACTGTCATCTTAATAAGACCCGACCCATGCCAAGGCCATCGCGGACCGCAATGGCTTTTCAACAGCTATCGAATCAGCATGGTTTGCAGGAGTGCAAGACGCACCTGAAGATGAGGTCCGACACCGCCAGCACCTCGGTGTAGCTCGGGCCGCCGGGCGCGCCCGCCAGGCCGCGCGTGAGCAGCTCCGCCGCGTCGCAGTGCTTCTTGAAGTCCTTGTGGAACATCTGCCCACGCAGCGTGCCTGCCCGAGCCATAACAGAGTGAATACAGCCGTGCAAACAGCACGCCGAATGAAGCCGGGTGAAGTCATGCAAAGCAGGCGACTGATGCCGCCGTTATGCAAAGCATGTACTGGTGCATGCCAGTGTCACGAGTACGAGACAGACTGAGAGGACACATCGGCGTTCCTGGCCATCTGAGTCATCCCCGTCCCAATGCCGATGACACAGGGCGTGCAATGCAATATGAGCCCCCGGCAGAGGGTCTGACCGCTCGCACCTGACAGCAGCGGCCCCAGCTCGCCCTCGAGCGTCTGGCCCTCGTCCGGCGCTATCTGCAGCTTTGCGGGACGGAACCGGCCCTGCACAGCACGCGACAAACAATGCAGCAACGCAGGCACACCGCGGTGTGAAGCATGGTTGTTGGTGTGCATATGCACTGCACGTCGCAGCCCAGCGCTTTACATTCCAGGGCGTTGACCGAGGCCCACCATGCATTATGGCTGCGTGGTCAAGCTGGCATGCATGCGAGGGGCAGCAGCAGCAGCAGCAGCAGCCGCAGCAGCGACGCCGAACCCACCACCCGCGAAAAGGGCTGTTGCCGAGACACGCATGCATGCACGTCAGTACGCTGGGGCAGGGCCGCCCCCCGCACCTTTTTCGCGCGGTCGTCCTTCTTGTTGTCCTTGAGGATGTGTGGTTCGGCGTCCGCGCCGCCGCCCATGGAGGCGCCGAGGTCGTGCAGCGCGCCGGGACCCATGGACCTGAGCATGCACACATGTCACGCACGCGCGCATCTTCGGGTTGATAGGTATATTCGTGAAGCCGAGCGCATATGCCGATATGCGATCGAGGTGTTTCTGGTGACCCGAGTGCTCTCTAGCCCAGGCAGGGGCAGGCACGCACGTCCGGGTTGGGTAGCAGGTACTTGCCTACGTGGTGAGCGGGTGGTTAGCTACTGGCAAATCAGAAGTTCAAGACTATCAGTTGTTGCTGAATAATCTGCAACAAACTGCAATGAAATCGTGGCATGCTTGGCAGGATACCGAATTGCTCTAAAATTGCTCTCGCGTGTCAAGCACGCACGCACGCTGCCTCAAACGCCAAGCCTTGCTACAACGTCACAGGCGCGGCCTATCAGGCTGGCATTGCCTAACGATGTGATCATTGTGGATCCGCATGCGGGAATCATGCACACGCCCGGCACATGATGGACACAGCCCCTTTGTTTACCTGCTGAGCAAGCCGCCGCTCGGCCGGGCAGACGCCGCCCTGCTGCCTGTAAGCGACGTGGTCGACCCCCGCAAGCTCCCTGTAGTGGACGTACGGACCTGTAGGACAGCCACCATTACGATCAGCGCAATTACGATTATTACGATCACCGCCATGAAAACGGCCACCACCAGCATCAACGCACTGCAGTTGACACGTGGTTTGAACCAAGCCCATCACCAAAAATGCCAGTGCGCCACGCCCACCGACATGACACCTACCGATGGCGCAGCAGATGCAGGTCTGCTGGAGGCCGCCGCTGCGGGCGCCGCCGCCGGCAGGGCCGCGCCCGTGGCTTTGGCCATAGCCTCGTGCACCTGCTTGCGCGTAGCCGAGTCCAACGCGCTGGCCGCGGAAGAGACCTCCTGCAGGCCCATGCCCTGGCGTGAGGAAACACAAACACGCAACAACCCACACAATGTGTTAGGGCTCTTCCACTCTTTCAATTCGGACTTCGCATTTTCTCAAGAGTCCCAGATGGTCAGGCGAGCAGGTGAAAAAGGAGAACCACTGCCCCCCGCCTTGGGTGGGGGTGATGCACACGTGATGATGTGATGCACATCGCTGCATCCCTCAGCTCGAAGCCCCCTTGCGTTTGTGCACAGGCCGAAACGGGCCCCGCAGCGCTGAATGCTACGCGCAGCGTTAACGCTTCCTGGATCGCGTCCACAAAGCGCCCACTTTGGCTGAGCACGATGACATTCCCTTGCCCTGGGCCTGTTAAGTGCAAATTAAAAATCACGGGCCAACGCATGAAGGGAGTATGCCAGTTGATGGTCCGGTAGCTCACCTCTGCCAAGGCTGCTGCCAGCTTTGTCGCTGCATCCCTGACCTGCACCGACTTGTCCTGCAGTGCGCAGATCAACAACCAAACACGACGCCGCAGTTGCCGTGGTAGACACAGTGAGTGTGAGAGTGGCCAAGATCGCAGAGCAGCTTGCACAGCGTGCCTAGCATTGAGGCAAAAGCCAACGAAATAATTTCACGCGTGTCATGTGTGATACCATACTGCGATGTCACAGCGCTGCGCTGCCCCACACACTGCGTGCCCTATGCCGCTGCTGAGCACGTGCTTCCACTGTGCGTCCTTGACTCGGCCCAAAGTAGCGTTGTGTGCTTGAACAGGCAGAGCTTGGGGCGTTGCGCTGGAGGCGGCATTATTGATCCGCTGTCATCGCCGTTACCGCCACAATTACAGCATGCGCTCAGCAGTTTGCGCTGCTGCCGAATGCTGCCTGTCAGGGTGTTACCTGTGACCCGAGCGCCAGCATGCGGAGGGCTTCCGTTGTCGCCTCCCCTGCCAGCTTGCTGCCTGACGCGAGCGTCGCCAGCATGCCCAACACCTCCGCCTGGAGATGGTGCCGCGACGCATCAACAACAACGCAATGCACGCCAACCATCGGAAGCATCAAAAGCACCGTCAGTGACTTCATCATCGCAATCACCATCTCCATCCCTCGTTGTGCGACAAGTTCAATCAACCACCACCACGGTCAAATCAAAGCAAGGCATGCCACGCATGCTCTTGGTGTAGCAAGGCCAACGAAACGTTGCACCGACTGAAGCAGCGAAAGTCATGGGCCGTACAGGGTACTGTTATCTTACTCTAAGATCTTTAAGGTGCGCAAAAGATAAGACACAGGGACTCATCGCTGCAGTGCGTCAACACCGTTGTTGTCGTCGTTGGCCTCACCTTGCCGTCCGCCCCAAACTTGCCAAAGAGCTCCGAGAGCTCCGCCAGCACACAGTCAAGCGGTGCGGTGGAGGCCGCCCACGTCTCCATCATCTCAATCACCGCCCCGCGGACCTGAACACACACACACAACAGTACATGCACACAGCAGCGGCATGACAACCAGGCAGCGCCCACACGCCAGCGCGTGCTTGACCAGGTGCACAGGGTGCGTTAGCTACGTGGCAGGGTGCAGGAGGGTCAACGTGCACCAACGTGCACCGTGCACCGTGAAGCGTGTCGCCGAGTTACACTTTGGTACAAGGATCAGGAGCTTGCTGGCCCAGGACGGCTTGTTTCCACTGAAGGTCAGACCCGACTTTGGATATTGGCCTGTGGCCGAAACATGTTTCCATTTCAAACTCAGACCCTGGTGTGACGCTGCTGGCAGGCTGAGGCTGAGACAGCGGGAGCGCAGACCCACGTGCGGCTTCTGGTCCGACAGGTTCTTGAGAGCAGGCGAGATGAGCGGGCGGCAGACGCGCTCCGCGGCGCGGCCACCCAGCGAGCGCGCCAGCCTGCCCAGCAGCGACACGGCAGCGGCCGCGAGGTTCTTGTTGGAGTCTGTGAGTCGCGCCTTGATCGCCGGGATGAGCTCGCCGCCGAGCTGCGTGCGCACGCGGTGCAACACACATGCACACACGCATTCCTTGTCTTCTGGACCCCAGCTGGGGGGAGCATGGGCCTTTTGGCCAACACGCTCCTGATGTAACATACCATAACATACACATTGACATGGCCGTGTGCCCATGCACATACATACATTGACTCAGGTTTGAGCCGTGAGCCCTGCATCGCAATCCCAAATCATTAAGCAACAAGCGCTTCTGAATGCCACTAACGCAGCCGAAGAACACAAGATAAGATCAATGGTCCGTTTGCAAATCAACCAAAATCACACTGGTCTGCTTAGGGCTGAATCAAGGGCTTAGGGCAAGCGCCTCTTGTAAAGAGCCCGCCCGCTTCGCTCGTCAGCCATAAAGCCCAGGCATGGTACCGGAAGCGATGCAACGCACCTCTGGCTGGATGCGGAAGCCCGCTGCCTGCAGGATGGCATCCACTTCGTCCATCGCCGCCTTGCGCTCCTTCCACTGCGCGCTGCCCATGTTGGCGAGCAACGCCCCCGTGATCTGCACGCGCGCGCGTACAGCGAATGACTCATGCGTGAGGGGTAAAACTCATGCAGGAATTGCACTGCGATGTTGCATGAGCGCCCAACAGCAGCGGCAGGCATCATTGCGCGGCTCTCCGGCAGCCGCCTGCAGGATTTTTAGAGGTTGGGATTTGGTATGTGCTCACATGCACCTGCATGCGCATCTTACGCACAGAACCCTCTTTACCTGGTCGCTGATGTCTGTGCGAGGCAGGAGGTCGTCCGCCGAAAACACTGGTGCAGCCGCCGCCACGCCCCCAGCTCCCGCGCCGGCCTTTCCGCTGCCCCCAGCCGCCTTGCCGCCGGCGCCGGCTTGCTTGCGCTCCGCCGCCCGGGAGACGCGCTTGGCGCGCCAGTCAGGGTCCTGGGGGCAGCGTGCAAACTCGGCCTCTATGGCGGTCATCAGCGCGGGCTTGACGTCAGGGCGCACCATGTCGCCGAGCGGAGCGCCCAGGAAGCTGCAGCATCGTACACCGGCACACATACACGCTGAGGGAGAGCATTTGGGGGGAGCATGGGCCGTTGGGCCAACATGCTCCTAATACAACATAACATAATGTAACATACACAATGATGAAAGACTACGGTACTGACCAGGTGAGTGGCACGATTTCCGGGTTCCGGGGTGTTGCAGGCTGACCCGCATGGCGAAGACACCGTCACACATGCGGCATGCGGCATAACAAGTGAGGCAGCCACCACTGCCCGGGAACGGCACACACTCACCATATCTGCTTAGCAGATCCGTACCAAGAAACGTAAACACGTGCCAGCACCCCCCGGTGTTACCCGCAGAACACATAGACGAGAGCGAGTGCCAGGGAATGCACACACTGTTGCTCACATGCACACGCACGCACACCCGCACCTGTGCATCACACCCAGCAGGTGCACCGCCGCGTTGCGCACGCCGGCGTTTGCGGAGCCGAGGCACTCCTTGGCCCACGCCAGCAGGCTGCGCACGTCCAACGCCGCCAGCCCAAACTCGGCCGCAGCAATGCCGATCCACCCCAGCGCCTCGCTCAGCACCTGGGCACACACGCACACGCACACGGCCGCAGTCAGTTTTTATCAATACGCATACGCACAGTACATGGGCCCCACAGGAATGTGTCGTAAGACATGCAAACATGCACTGATTCAACGCACACGTGTCATTGACAAGTGTGGACGACGACGACGGCGTCCACAAATAGTTGCCATGCGGATGAAGATGCAGAGTGAGTGAGATGCATGCCAATCTGCTAGTATGGGCCACTGAGCATGGGCCGGCAAGGCGTAGCAGTACGGCCTGCTCCCCCCCCCACACACACACACACAGGCCCTGCACACAACGCGACGCGCCTTGGGGTTTTTGTGTGCGGCTGCGCGCTTGTAGAGCGCGGCCGCCACGGCGTGTGGGCCCACAGCCTCCGCCATCGCGCTGAGTGTCTCCAGCGCCGGCGCCTTGAGTTTCAGGTCGGCCACCTGCGCAGGAGCACCGCGAGCGTGAACGTGGCGTGGAAAGACGGATAGATGAGTACGGTACTCATGCACAATCAACCAGGGATCAACATTACATTTTGATACTGCTTTGTGTTTTGTGGTTTATACAACGGCGCACTTGTGACATACCACTGGGGCAAGGGATCGTCCTGAACACACGTGTCAGGGCGCTGGCAGCAGGTCACGTGCTGTTTGAGGCAGCAGCCATTGGACTGATCTGGCTCAGCAGCGCACTCAAGCTGCAACATGGCTGAGGGACGGGCCGTCGACCAGCCGTTGTGACCCCCTATTGCGCCTTTGCCTTTTTGGCGAGGCCTGCTTGTCATGCACAACGGTGACCTTCACAAAAAAGGCTAAGCCGAAATGGGTTTGGGGGTGGGCACGTGAGCAAACCCCAAACGGTTGGTGTGCACCTCACCTTGTCAATGACGCCTGCCAGGCCCACCAGCATGTCGCGGCGGCCAAACCCAGCGGGGCCCGTCGCGGCGGCCAGGCGTATCAGCTCAAACTGCTTGCCCATCACCTGCGCACGCCAGCAGAAGCAGATACCGGTATTGAAGTATGCATTCAAGCGAAACTGTGCGAACCTTGCACGTATTTCCGTCCTAAGAGTCAATTCCCATGCCAGCATGCCTGCCCGTTCCCCCTTCCGCCCTCTGAGTTGACCCACAATGTGCAGCCCTGCAACGCAGCATGCACGTGGTCCAGCGCCAACAGGCTAGGGCCGTGCCCTTAAGCATACGGTACGCCGATCTGCGGACAGACAAGAACGGGAAAGCATCCCACCTGGAAGTTCTTCTCGTTCCAGCCCGGGACATGCGCGATGGCCTGGGCCAGCTGTGAGAGGTTGGGCGCTGACGCCGCCAGCCCTACCAGCCGCTCCATCACCTCCAGCCGCACCTGCGCCACCACGCGTGCACCACACAACGACCAACACGAGTTTAGGCAGGGAGGTGGAGTGGAAGGGAGGCGCTGTCACTGCCGCCGCCACCACCACGGCTCGGCTTTCCCGGCTGAAGCGTGTGGCTAGAAGCTGCCCCTGCGATCGGATGCGCGTGTGCAAAGCTGCCCCTTGTCCCTGTCACGATGCGCACACATTGCGTGAGCTTCCTACCGTGTGGCGGCACTCGGCAGAGCAATTCAGAACGCGCAAATGGTCATGTTGATCGGTACGGGATATTGACCATGGAGGACACACACCAGGACACGCTCGGCCTGCTGTTGTGTAGTGTAAACCCTAAACCCCAGACCCTAAGCCCCAAAAACCCTCACCGGGAACCTCACCTTCCACTCCACCTCTCCCAGGTCCATCACGCCCTTCTCTCCCAGCACCTCGCCCAGCACCGCACCCGCCTGCTCCTTGCTGAGCGTAGGGGAGTCGTTGCCGTCGTCGGCCTCCTCGCCGCCACCGCCGCCGCCACCGCCGCCACCGCCTGAGATGCATACACAAGGGCCAAGGTGGGCAAAGCGAAGCGAAACTCGGACGAGTTGAGTGCGGTAGGCGCAGTTTTTGTCCTGCTTGACCATGCTTGATCATGCGTAGTTGCGCTCACCATGCCACTACGAAATGCGCATCTACGGTTGGCCAGCAGCGGCGCGGTGGCACACCGAGCTGCGCAGGCATTCTCCAGCACCCGCAGCACTTGGATGACGGACATGGTGGCTCGGTCATCAGGCACAAGGCGCCTGCCTCCAGTCAGAGCCAGTCACCCAGCCCAAACACACACATGGACGCGTCATTATATCCCGCGTACCTGGTGCCTTCTTGGTGGCGGCCCCGGATCCTGCGGGCTTGGCGCCGCTGGTGCCTGCCGTGGAGGGGCGGGCGCCCGGCAGCACCGTGCGGGCCTTGGAGCCGAGCGTCTTGGGGCTGGGCATCTTGGGCATGGACTGCAGAAGTCAGTCAGGGAGCGTTTGAGTGAGACGGCAGAACGTGCGTACATTTCACTCTCAAGTGCCGTCCAAGCGAAGTCTTTTGCTGCCTTATCGCAGCTGTCAACGTGAGCACCGAGAAGGCTGCCAGTGCCAGGTCAACACCCTCCGGCTACCTGTGCAAAAATCGCAGCACGCCAATGCAGCACAAATGCTGATTTGGCAGAGCCTACAGAGCTGCTGTTCCCCTCTCACCGGCATGGAGGGCATCGCCAGGCCCGGCGCCGACTGCCGCGGCGCTGCAGGCGTGCCGGGCGCGCCTGCGCCGGACCCCGCGGCTCCGGAACCGCCGCTGCCCATGGCCTCGGCCGTCATCTCCTGCACGCGCTTCTTCTTGGCGTCGTCCAGCCCCGCGATGAACTTGTCCAGGACCACCGGGTTGCCGTGCTGTGGGAGCCAGTACACACATACACACATGTATGCAGCATGGCCCCACATGAACCATACATAACCACATGAACACACACGTGTGCGCTTCACTTTGTTGCACACGCCCCTCACAGCTCCTCCCAGATGCAACACACCGTGCAGGAACGAAGGCCAAACGATGGCCAAACATCGAGACGCAGTCAGGCAGGAAATGAGCAGGAAACTACGGAACGCGCGTATAGACACATATGTGGTTTGGAATGTTTTATGGCAAGACTAAATTTGTGTATCAAGGCGCTGTGGCGAGTGTGATTCCATGTGGGCACTGCACCACCGATGCCGGGCTTGCACGAACGGTCATGCCCTGCTAAGCGACCAGGCAACAGGCCGGGCACTTACTCCCACCCAGGCCACCCCGCTGATGGGAAAAACACGCTGGAAAGCACACCATGTCTGGCCTTGGCACGCGGCTCGCTATGTCCTCAGCGCAACCACCACAACTTCTGACAGCACTTCTGACAGCACTTTAGCACACGCCGCGCACTTGCCCCTCACAGCTGCGCTCACCTTGGCCGCAAACGCCGCCATGAAGCCCATGGCCGCCTCGCGCAGCGTGGGTGACGCGTCCTCGGCACACTTGGCGGCGGCGCCCAGCAGCGGCGCCGCCAGCTTGTTCAGGGTCTGCACGCATGCGAGTGCGGTACACACGTGAGTGCATGCGCGCGTACAAGCATGCGTGGACGCATGCGTACCAACAAGCTTGTTCAGGATCTGCGCACGCGAGCGAGTAGCCAGGTTTGCATGAAACATGCGAGCGCCTCCGGGGGATAACGCAACACGAGGCAGGTTGACAGGTGCGGCGCAGGACAGCAGCCCAGCAGGCTGTGGGTGCACACGGGGGCGCGCGGGCAGTAGATTTCAAATTGTCGGTATTCGTTACACTATGAGCATTTACAATTGTGCACGCGCACACTCACCGGCTTGACCAGCGCTGGGTTGGGCTGGCTGAACTCCAGGCGCAGCCAGTTGAGCGTGTCCTCGCGCACCTTGGGGCTGACGTGGCCCATCGCGCCTACACATTCACACACGGATGCATGGCATGGGCGCTTGGGCAAAATGTACTTGTGCTACCGGTGCACATACAGATGCACACACACAGATGGACACACAGGTGCACGCATGGATACGCACACGGATGCATACCGCAGGGAGGATGAGCAGAAATCGCTTGTCTCATTGATCCGTGACTGGCGTTTGACCGGTGCACACACATGAGTCCCACCAAGAGCGTGTGGCATGTACTCATGCGTGCAACGGGGATACGATGCTTTCCAGCTTCCCTGATGCGGGACCGGGCGAGGGAAGAGCCAGGGCCGCACCTGTCATGGTCTCCACCATGTCCATCAGGGTCCAGCAGTACTTGTGCATGTTGGACAGTGCCTCAGCGGCTGAGCGGCCCACGTTGGAGTTCTTCTCCTGCAGGTGTGCTCGCGAGCAAACGAGCCCGCAACAATCACCAACCAAAGTCAAAAGCGTACAGAATCCTAACACCCGCAACCTGCAAGCATTGCCTACGCCAAGCATGACTATGCGTCCATGGCGCAATGCCACACCGTCTGGAAGTGTGTTCTGGTGCACGCACCTCCTGCCAGCGGCACCGGACGCACTGCCCGAGCAAACTAGAACCCATGGATGAATGCAGAAGGAGTTCGCATGGGGACTGTGTGTGTTGCTGTGCACCAAGGTGCATGAATGGACCCAGTCTGCACCTACATGGGTGCTGGGATTAAGGCAAATTGGACTGCCCTGCCTTATGACCGGTACTCCATTCATCCTGGTCTTCACCCATTCACCAACGAACCTGCCCCTCCGCTTCACTGGTCGACGCACCTTGAACTTGTCAAACAGGACGTCCGCCCAGTTCCTGGCGGAGGACGCATACTCCTTACGCAGGCCCTTGGCCAGGGCGCCGGTGCAGGAGATCGCCTCGGCCACGACCACCACGTTGGAATCCTTGGTGATCAGCTGCACAGCACCACAGCGGAGCGCGGCAGGGACGAGGACACCGTGTTGGGGCAGGTGGATTGGGTGATTGAAGCACGGGCAGGCGCCCCCTGATGCTCGCTGCTCGCAGCTCACCCGGCGCAGCTCGCGTCTCATGTCACTCAGCAGAACCCACAACCCGAAACCCCACAACCCAAAACCCGCTGGCGTCGGGTTTAGCCTCTGGTCCCCAACTGGGGTGAGCATGGGCCGCTTGGCCGACACGCTCCTGATGTAACACAACATAGCATAACCTCCAAACCCTAAACCCGCTGCTTGCCTGCACACCCTTCGCAGCTCGAGTCGTGTGCCATTCAGCAAACCCCTTTTCGCAGCTACCCTACAAACCCCTAAACCCAAAACCCAAACCCTAAACTCAAACCCCAAACCCGCCC
>BDDA01000652.1:42456-68328 GCA_001662385.1 Chlamydomonas asymmetrica
GTTTCCAGCCTCACGTATACGCACACTTCATGGCCCCACGGCAAGCACATCGCATACGGCCCCACGGGAAGTAAATTCCACTGAACACACACACCGCTCCTCCCCCCCCGTGCTCACCCTGCGCAGCTCGCGGTTGACGTCGCCGTAGTCGCCGCCGGCGATGCGCGGCGTGTCGGCGAGCGCCTTGAGCGCCACCAGCGCGTCGCGCCGGTCCGACCACTTCTTGCTCTCCAGGCCCTCCCACCACTCCTTCTTAAGCTCACCCAGCACCTGCACGAGTGCACAAATAGTGCGGGCGCAACGCACAAACACGGCATGCACAGGTAGTGCGCGACTCAGTCTGTGTAACATAGGGTGCGGGCACAACTTGAGCTCCGCCAGCATCTGCACGAGTGCACACGCCACCCCAATGCCGCGCGCTCAGGATCATGCTTCAGCTGATGGCAAGTCACATTAGGCTCAACCCTCTTGTATAGGTTCCCAAAATGGATGTATGAATCCAGGCGAGGACCGCAGCTGGCGTTCATGTGAAACCGGCGAATGGAAAACAGATCAACGCCAAGTTCTCAACGCAGGCTAGCAAAGTACAAGGTACCCCTCATCCGGAATTGGACTGTTAGGCTCGTATTGCTTATGCGTGCCGCTCGCACCTGCTTGGGTTCAGCGAAGTCGTAGGGGTCCGCGTTCCCCATGTCAACCTCCATGGGGTCGTCATTGGCAGCGGCGGCAACCTGAGGGGCGGCCTCGGCGGCCGGCATGGCGGCGGCGGCCGCCGCCTTGGCTTGCTCCCTGCCGCACGTTAAAGCGGGCGGACATTACGCAGCGAACGCGAGAGCACTACATGCGCACTGCGGGTGCAGTGTAGTACCGAGTATGAACGCCTGGAAGGCACGGGCTTGACCCACATCGGTTGAGCAAGGATCGCTTGCTGTTGGGAAGCGCCATGACTCAGCACCCATCCAGCGCTTTCTATCCGTGCCGTCCCATATGCGTTATCTTTCAACACCAATCCTGGCCGCATATGGCATGGCGCAAGTACACCAAGGTCACATGACCAATCGATGGATCCCAAGCATCCATGCATCCAGTCCCTGATTGGTACCAGTAGTACTGCGATGCAAGCGGGCTCATCTGCCAGGAGACAGCTAATATGGCGTGGCCAACCGCAGCAGCCTGTGGCGCGGCGCCTCCTTAACCTTTTGTGCCGTTTGACATTGAGCTACAGTGATCCATCTGGGGGGGGCATGGCCAACACGCTCCCGATGTGACATACCGGTAACATAACACAAGCGCACAGTGGTCAGCGGCGTAGCAGCTCAGCGACTCGCTCACTTGCGCAGGTAGCGTGTGGGCTGCGGCTTGGCGCCGGCCACTTCTGCCATGGCGGCGTCGATCTCCGCGCGCATGACGTCCCTCATCTTGTCAAACAGCAGCGTCCGGATCAGGTCCGGCCCCACCCAGCGCGCCAGCTCCGCCTGCACACATGTATGCGCCATGCACACCAATCATGCGCATTATGACATTAACCATGCATTTGATGACATGAACCATGCGTCCATGCACATGCCGACATGCGCCATGCACACATGAACCAAGCCTCTGTGATCGTCTGGTGCCCATCAGGGGGGGGCATGGGCGGTTTGGCCCACACGCATCCTGCCGCCAGATAACATAACCAATCAACCATGGACGTGAACCATGCGCCGTGCACAAGCCACAGCTCAGTGAGACAGTCATGCACATCCGCGTCCCATACACCTATGATGCGCTCTCAAGTGCCCAGTGTTGGGTAGGGGCCACCACCTGCTGTTTCGCATGCCGTTTTGGGACAGCCTCTGGTCTTGCATTTCACATTTCTGAAGTATGATTGTGTGTCAGGATCAGCGCTTGCAGCTGGGTTGCCGGTTCAATGCGGGTCTGGCACAAATCGATAGCAGAGTACATCATCCAGCAGCCCAGGACTGCTTGCACCAGCCAATCGCTGCCCGCGTGCAAGCAACGACTGCGCCCATCCATGACGGTCATGGAGTGCGTGATTGAGTTGGTCACGCGTGATCTGGGTCACACGCGATCTGGGTCAAGTCCTGGCCCTGATACAACTGTTGTCACTACAGCATAAAGGCGATGCCACTTACCACGAGCATTTTGGTCCGGTTACGGGTCTCCTGGTCCTTGGTTTCAAACAGCGGCGGCAGGGCCTTCAGCAGGGTCTTGGGGTTTATCACACGCGTGCCATATGAGCTGCAGCACACACGCGCATGCACACACACGCACACGCAGGCATGTGGCGACGTTCATGAGCACGAGCCATATGCAATTGACTGCATGGGCGCGGTGCGAACCCCATTGTGCACACACGATACTGCGGGCCTTTCCAAAGATCATGAATCAATGCGTGAGGCTGCAGGCGTAAGAGCCCTGGGTTACAGGGCATTACGGCGCCTGCATCGTGTGGGCAGGGAGAGATTGATGCAGCGTGTTGGACTGGCATGTTGGCAGGTGACCCAGTAGGTAGTGGCAGGTGACCCATTTGGCATTTTGGCAGGGCTTTGCCTTATAGGGCTACGCTCAGGCGGTGCCTGCACACCCCAGGATGCAGCCAGCAAACACGCTTGCACTCACTTGACGGCGCCATACAAGACCTCGATCGCCACCTGCGCCACCTTCGGCACCTTGTGCACAACGCCGATCGTGAGGAGGTTCTCCTGGAGCAGTCATACCACGCGCGTGCAGACGTACCAGTCATGTAACCTCATATGAGGACAGGATATAGCGCCGAGTGTCGCTGTGCGCGTGCCACCGCCATGTGCCAACAGGGTTGTGCACAACGTGCGTCATGCGGCACCATGTCGTGCTCCATGTGTTGACCCAACGCTATGTCACAGTATCCACGTTCGAGTGTGCTTGGGTTTCATGTACTGCAACATGTCTGGGCAGGCCCCACCACAAGGCAGCCCCCAGCCAGGCGCCACGTAAGCAGATTGAACGTGACATTCATCGCTCGTACCAGCACACAGTCCGCTTGGTCCAGCTCCAACAGCTGCATGAGGGCCTGCGCGGCCTTCTCCTTGGTGGTGGTGCGAGCGGACAAGCATTTCGTCACTATCCCGTCACACGTCTTGTTCGCAATCCTGCACCAGGCCCGCAACGGAAGCTCAGGTCACCACCAGGTCAGGAATCGTGCAGGAGAGCTGTACGTGCAGCAAAAGTTTGAGACAGGCTGGGATGGAACTGGGTCGTGGCTGCAGTAAGTCAAACGCGCAACGGTGCAAGCAGAGAGGGCATCCAACAATCAAGCCCAGCGCCAATACCATGTGATGCTTACCTTGCGACGTGTTGTTCTGTGGCTTTTTCAAGGAATGCCAACAGAGCGTCCATGGCCTTGTCGAGGGCAGCAGCGTTTCCCTCGAGAACAGCCTTTGGGAACAGAGGCGCTGTGAAACCAAAACGCAGCGTAGCAGTTTTGCCACATCCGTTGTACTCAATTCGTGACTGCAGCTTTTGCAATGCTCTTCCCAGTGCTCCTGCTGGGTGCATTTCGTTGCCCAGGGCGTTTCAACATGTTGCAAACAGACAGCTACAATGATGCCTGCACCACTTACCATATTCCGCCAAGCATTTGTCCGACTCATCGAAGACCTGCCTACAGGCTGCAGTAATGTCCTCATAGGCAGCGCTGCGCACTTTCCAATTGGGGTGGGCGACGCGGTCCGGCAAGGGCAGCTTCTTCGCCTCCGCTAGCAGCTGTACCTCCTCAGACATGGCCAAGGCTTTGACCAAACACTGCTCACCGTACTAGATGTTTGTGCTGCTAGACCCTACATACAGAGACAGCCTCGCCTGCAGCTGGAAGCGCTGTCAGGACGGTTTGAACGACGCTTGAAACTCAAGCTTTGCAACTGCGAAGCAACGCCCTGTTACTATAGGGTTATAACAGCCCAGATGCGAACGTAAATAAGCTTAAGTGACATCAAGGGGATTGAGGTGGCGTTTCTGCGGCCAGCGTTTGGGCACGCGCGAATTGACGGTAAATCGAAGGGAAATGGGTTGCGCCAAACCATGTCATGGTGGCCTGGCCATTAGCTTGCACAGTACGTGCCAACGTGTCCCACGAGAAGCAGTACTGTATGCTGTCAACCCACCACCGTTCATAACAAGGGCTGTGTTGTGGAAGCGGCGTTACCGCTGCGGCATCACCGTGTTGCCCCTGGTGTTGTCAGCCATGCCACCCGGTGAGAACTAGGCTCGGGGCCAAAATGCCAGCCGAGAATCGCATGCATGGAATGTTGGCCTTGCCAACCATGCGTGATGTGCATATATGCAAGCCTGCAAGCTGCTTGGCGTCGGTTGCAAGCCGACCGAGCGTTCATGACTACTGCATGACTGTCTGCTTGTCAGATTCACGGTTGTTGGCTGTGTTGCGAACGGCACGTATATGCGCGGCACATCCATCCTTATGTCAACGTAGCGCTTCTCACAATCGGCTTGTGGTGGCCTGCGCACGCATGCAGCGAAGGCTGTCAAATTGTCAGCGCCCGGTGTAAAAGCCTGGCCCCTTCGTGTTCAGCCTGCAATGTGTGCTTGCCGCACACATAGTTGTCCTGATCCCAAACATGCATGCATAGTTGGGGTACGGTGATGCTAGCACTGGCAATTGGCCCTCCAAAAAGGCACCATGCAACATGAGCGAGGCGACGTGCGCAATAACTGTCTGTGCACCAGCATTGCACCAGCAGGTGCATGCTGCCCAAACTTCAACGGCTTGGCACAAATTCCAGTTATGCTCCCTGGCTTCTTGCGCCACACTACTCTAGTGCATGGGACCTGGTCACCCATGCAAATGGATGTCCTTTGTCCAAGCAAGGTGCACGAGGTCAAGCATCATTGAGCATGTAAAGGATAGTTCAGGACAGTAAAAGGGGCGCATCAGCGTGCGGACAGCACACCAGATGAGCCAACGGTCCATCCAGGCTTCTTACTGTAATTTTACTGTACAAGCCCGCGCGCGGCTGCTGGGGCCTCCATGCGGCACTCAACACGTGCATGTATAACAGCAGGCTCAGCCCAAGTCAGGTCCCGCATGCCACCCACCGTGCTTGCCCGTGCCATGCGTGCACGGCCACTCGCCATGCGGCCTCCCATCCTGCCACTAGGGTGGGACCCACGCGCTTGGCAAAGCCAAGTCAACAGCCTCTCCTCCACACGTGACACTATTCTCACAATCCTCAACAATGAAGGCTGTCTCAGGTCTCACACCCCAGGTTTTCAATAGTCCAGGTCAAGGTCAATCCACGCACGCACAGTGCGCGTCAGTTTGCTGCGTGCGGGACTATTGACATGCGCAAATAGCCAGTCAATAAGCAGTAGGACACTGTTATTGACAACGTCGTCATCGCGCCAGTATGTTGTCCAAATGATAGGTGCAGCACGTATTTTGATGCAGTTTGGGACTGCGCAGCATGTATTGCATGCTGATGCATGCATTGATGCCCATCCAAGCGCACCACATATGCAGAGTACAACGTATCCAACAGCACACACGCAGTCCAGTGTGTCTTAGACAAGGCCAAGCAAGGCCAGTAACAATCACCTCGCCCCTTGCTCTCATGCACAAGTCGTGCACTGTCAAGCAACCTCAACATGCACGCCCTTGCACGCTGAATCCCAGTGCGTGAGTTTTGAACAAACGGCAAAGTGAGCATGCGGCGCAAACGTGATCTGGGCGAGCATGACCATGTTGCACCTGTGATGGTGCAGCCGGTGTGGCTCCTTGGACACGGCCGGTGAGTGCCGTCCGCTCGCATCCGCAGGTGTGACACGGCGGAATGAAGGGTGTGCTTCTGGAGGCAGGGGCCAGGATACAGCCGGCAGAGCTTTCACCAATAGAAAGGACATATAATGTGTCTGCTGCACACTGAAGTCGTGATGCTTTTGACTTGGGTTTTGAAGGGCTAAGGGCCTTGCTGCTGTGGCGCACAGCCCGTCATTCGTCGTCAACGAAAATTTCATGAAAATTTGTCATGGTGGGGGGCCCTGGTGAAAGAACAAAATGGGAAGGTAGCAGACGGGACAAGCAATCTGGTTTACATCCAAAGCGTTCTCTCAGCACCTGAACTTTGAAGTTGCGGGTTGGCCGGACCCCGGGGCCCAATATCAGGGGTTGTAGGTAATTGATTGGACAGCACCAGCGGGCCAAACCTTACCTTTCCTTTCCTTGAACCTTACTCAAACCTCCACAGCCTCACGCACCTCCAGACTGGATAAGGTCCGCACCTGCAGCACTGGAGTTGGTCCGCACCCGTTGGTTGGTTCGAGGCCATGCCCGGCATACCCAGGAGGTGCGCTCTAGTGTTGCATCGCGTTGCAGGCGCTATTGTTTCATAAGCGAGGCTCAGACACCCTTCATTCCGCAGACGTAGGTAAAAACGCGCTGTTGGTGCGCCTCGCGACAGCAGGCTGCGCCAGTGGCACAGCAGAAACGTAAAGTCAGCACTCTTGGCTGCTGGCACACTGGTAGGTGTTCCAATATGTTGCTCTCACTGCTCTCGCTGACCCTTGCTTACGTGGAATGTCAAAGTACAGTAGTTGCCAACCCAATAACCTTGACTTGAGTCAGCCAACTTTGTCGAATCACTCTGTCACAGGTTCTGTTAAACGGAGGCTCATATGTGAAGCCTCATGTTGGCCACTGCTGGTCACATGTTTCCCAAGGCGAGGAACGCGAGCGCTGGAAACGTGAGGTCGCTGAGCGCGAAAGGGACGAGGCGCTGCGCGACAAGTTTGAGCTTGCGCGCCTGCTGGAGGGCTCTAAGCGTGAAAGAGATGCAGCGGTCAGAAGCAGGACCATGGTATGTGCTACCTGCTGTGCTGCCTGCTGTGCTACCTGATGTGACGCAGATGGTACGGCACAGTGATAAATTGATAATCCTCCTCCGTGTGCTACCTGAATGTGCTACCTGCTGTGCACTGAGAGTTCCCAGGACGTGCAGACAAAAAGCTTTCAACATACTGCTGTTTGCGCATTCTTGTGCTCTGCTGCGTGCGTAGACCGCGGTTGTCCAAGTGGTGTTGGCCCTAGCACTCCTCATCTGTACCTTGGCGTACTGCCACCCTCGGGTGTGACGCAGACGCTGCAGCACTTGGCCATGGTTACCCTCTGGGCAAGCGCGTCAGGCGGATACTACTGGTGGTATCAGGCCACCCCGCAGGAACTCGCAGGCATTTGCTGCATGTTTGAGCTATGCTCAAGCATTTCGATAGGGCTGCCAGGAAGCTTTTGAGCAGCTTGGAAGGATACAACTTGGAGCGATGGAGGGCTCTGAATGTTGAAAGCAGCAAAAGCAGCTGCGTTATCAGCTTTACAACTGCCGTTGCGCGAATGATTTATTGATTGGAACGCATAGTGCACCGTGGCATGCGTGTATTTGCTGTCGAGTTGTCACCTATCCAATTCTCAGTTTGCATTGATGCCTCCGCGATTGTCGGTGGAAAGCATTCAGCATCAGAATGGGAACAGGGATGATGCTGAATTCGGGGTTGTGGTGGGCCGTGTGATGGCAGCATTGGAGAAAGCGAGAGCATAAGAGGGATTAGGGACAGGTGGATTGTACAGACAAACGCAGTGTTCGCATATGTGTGCCTATGTAACAACGCGAGGTTGTGCAAAGCAAGCGTTGTTGTGCATTTGCCAAGGGCCAGCGACGCGGCCGCACCGTGGCTTTATGCAACAGCTGTCCAGTCCGACCCTGGAGCGCCTTTGCTTTACCTGGCTATCAATTGTCAAGCCTCAGGCGCAAAGAAGAAGGCTTCAGCCTGCCTTTGTTGTATTGAGCCCCGGAAGCACACGTACACACTTCAGTGCCCACTCGCCAGTCAGTCTCGCCCAGCTCCTTGCATCGCGGACCATGCGTTGAGTTAAGGTGGCGCTCATAATTACCAGTTGTAACAACAAGGTCAGCATGTGGCTGGGGTGGTCACCGCGCGAAGAGCACTGTGCACAAGCAGCGTCTTGGCAGAGAGCAGCGGCGATTACACCACGTCAGAGACGCTTGCTGAAGTAAAAAGAGTAAGGGTGGATACCTGCCAAGCGCGTATTGCTTGGTCTTCAATAACAACCGACCATGGTTGCAGCGACTTGGTGGGATTCGCGAAGTTGTTCGCCCCCAGTATTTGTGTGTGCAACAGACTGTCATCAAAGAGGTCGTCAAGGCTGTGGAACCATCGGTCAGGCATTTACAGCCTAGCAAGGGCAGCGAGCCACCTGCAACCAGTTCCTTGGGCACAACGTCATCGCCCGCCGCTGCGCAGCTGCAAGCCCCGCAGCGGCCGAACGACACCCGGAGCTCACCGAGCAACAAAGCGGTGTCCAAACCACAGCCTGTCAACAGCAGCAGCAGTAGCAGCCCCGTTGTCGCTACAGGTGACAAGGTGGCGCACAAGCGCTCAACTCTGGCGCAAGAATCCGTTGGCGTTACGCCCAGCGCCAGCACCGCTTTAGGTGAGCGCACTCACAGCCTCTGCCAAAGGCTTCTTGAGCAGGCTGGCAGAGGTTGACCAGCAGGGGCTCAGCCTGGGGCCACTCGCTTCGGTCAAGAAGGCCTGGGTCAAGGCGCTCGCATCGTCTGCCCGTCGCAGCGGGCAAGCGATGACGACAACGCCCAGCAACAGCAGCAGCAGCAGAGACGGGCCAGCGCAGCACAACTGCATGCTGTTTGCTCCAGGAGCGCAGCAGGCAGGCGCTCACGACCTACACGTGGCTCGTCGCGCACTTTGACAGGTGCGTGCGCAACTGAGTGAATGCATGGGGGCACTAGCTGGCTGCCCCTCCTCGTCTGGTTGCTTCTGCTAGAGGTTGACGCAGCCAACACCACAGGCTGAGCGTGTTGGACCGAGAGAGTAGTCAAACCTGCGGTGTGGTGCGGTGCGGCTAGCTGTCCACATGCGCTGTGCATCGATGTACACGCGAGCACTGCACGCACGCGCATGTACACAAACGTGTAGCTTCGCCTGCGCACACACATATATTCACACATGCACTTGCAGTCAGCTGCCAGCTCAGCTCAGACACTTCCCTACCCTCAGGTGCAGTTCCCATCATCAGTTCATCACGCATTCGCACACTGCTTGGCTGCACGAGAAGCACACTGCATGGCCCCACGTAAGCATTTTCGCTCCAGCCCACGAACCTAAGTACACAAGCCTCTCCATTCTGTCCCAGGTCGTGGCGCACGTGTGTACGTATGTGATGCCGAAGGTGGGTCACTGTCAGCCACATTTGGCCCGAAACGAGCGGGACACTGCCCAGCAAAAGCTGGAAATTCTGCGGCAGGAAATGCAGGAGCTTATGTGCCAGCGAGAGGAGGCTGAACGCCAGCGGGATGTGGCTGTGAAGCGTATCAGATGGGTACGTGCAGCCTGCCGACCGAAATCTGAGAGTTTGGGGGGGGGGGAGGGGAACGGCTAAAGGCCCACATCTGGCACGACAAAGTGACTGGGTGCCGTCATGCACAACAGGAAGGTCATCCATTGGAACAAACATGACGCACTCACCACACGCAGGCTGCAGCCCACTGACCGGCGTGGCCATGACAATAGCGGGCTCATCACCACTCAGCTCATACACATACACGCCTCACTCACGCACCGCACACCTTATGTCACGACAGAGTCAGGGGAAGGCGAACACACAAACGCATGTCACACTGCACCATTGTGAGAGGTGAGAGAGAGAGAGAGAGATTACATCACCCGCACCAGTATAGCCAGAGGATCAGACCAGGATATGGCATCGAGAGTTACATCGGGTGGATTCAAGTGGATTGACCACTTTATGCACTGCAGACAAGAAATCAGCATAGGCTGACACAGGTGGGTTCTTTGCCACTGCGCAAAGCTGAGGTGTGCATGCATGGGCAGTGCAACAGAACTGGCCTGGTCAGCTTTGAGCAGTGCGTGCATATGATGCTCGGGCACCTGGAAAAGAATGAAAACCAAACACTATGCGGCACGACGTGGCCCAGGTGTGACGCCAAGCCAGCTGTGGATTGAGACCGACGGGTCGGCGATGTGCTGGAGTAGAGTGCAGCCAACACTCGCCCCAAGGAAAGGGCCGAAACTGGCATCAGCAGCACGCATGCGCATGCCAGCTGGTACCCGTCGAGGGCAGATGGGTGTGGTGCCTGTGCGACGCCACGCTGACCGAGATGCCATGCATGGCCGCATGGCATTTCCGTACCTCACCCATGCACCCCTTCACTCCTTCAAGTTCGGCTGCACTTGGTGGTGTGGTGCGACAGGCACATGCAGAAGGGCCTGTCGATGTGGGGATTGCCAGATGGCGGTGTGAGCTGTGCAAGCTGCGGCAGAGGCGTGATGATTGATGAGAGCTGGTAGGGAGATCGCCTTTAGGGCTGTGACGGCTCGCGCCGTTAGCTGGCGTGCAGCAACAGCAGCTCGCATGCAACGCCATCGCTTTATTTGCCGAGCTCCTCAGTGCGAGACCACTAACCAGATGCTGAGTGAATACACCACATGAGCAGCCCGAATCATCTGTCGCCCACAGCCCGTAGGATCTGGAAGGATCAATACCCCTTTGATCTTCTTCTCGCCCAGCCCCTGAGCTGTGGGCTTGTTTCCACTGAGGTTCAGAACCGGGTCTGAGAATTGGTGGTGAATGAACACATGTTTCCCCTGAGCGTGCTGGCGGAGAGCGGGAGAGGGTTGCAGGCGGATTGCACATGCACACGCACATTCTGACCACAATCGGGTATTACAGCTGAGGCCCATGGCTGCGCTGCATATGGTCGCACATTGCATGCGTATGCACACTCGTCTGTTCTGTTCGCCTGGTCCCCATCGGGGGGGAGCATGGCCTGTTTGGCCAACACGCTCCTGATGTAACATAGCATAACATAGTGCACACTCAACTGCATGTACGCACACGCACCCAACTGGTTTTGATGCTGACTGCATGCTTCCAATGTAGCGGTACGGTGGTGGCGCACTGCGGGTGGTGCTAACACAAAGCGCATGGCATGCATCATCCTTGTTGACGCCGTCCCATGCATCTCAAAAAAAAAAAATCTCAACCGCATGCGGGTGCATTATCCGTCCACTTATCCTTGTGGTGTCAACGCGCAGCAACGCGACCTATGCACGTGTCTGTTCGTTGACACCACCACCCTCAGCCGCCCTGTGCCTTTGCGAAATTGAGGCCTAGCAATCGTAAAGCAATCCTTAAGCTATCGTCAATCGCATTGATGATGCGTACGTCGTCCCAATGATCAGTGCACGGTTTTGGGGCAGGACGTGAGCAGCCAGCAAATGGGTGCATACCTACCCTTAACCCTAAACCCTAAATGGGTGCATGCCTACCCTCCACATCCCCAGCAGCGTCCTGCTTGCACGCACCTTCACTTGGCAACGGTGCGTTGGTTTATGTGCAAGGCGCTGTCATGGCAGAAACATGCGCAGGGCGTGAGCAGGAGTGCCAGCCTAGCGGGGAGCGGAAAACATAGGCGCCTGCTGATTACCTAAGCTAATCCCATCGCCTAATGGCCTGTGAGCCCACCGGATGTAAAGCCAATCGTACAACCGTATATGAGATCAGCCAGCTAGCGCGCCTGCTGTCACCCATCTGCAACACCTAATACGCTAGCAGAGCTCTGGTCAATCTGCGGTACAGTTGTACTGCACGCTGGCCACTTGGATCTCCATCGGTCCATCCATAACTGTGTATTGGAGAGCCGAGCGGGGTACTGGAGGTACTGGAGGGCCTGGCGCGGGGCATGTGACCGTGAGCACTACCGGCCACGAGTGGCGCACGATGCGTGAGGTGCGCATGCAGCTGTAGTGCTCCTCGCCGATTGTCCAGGCCAGCTTGTCGCCCTGCCAGGCGGCGAGGCGCTGCGGCACCGTGGCCAGCGCCAGCCGGCTGGGCGCCATGGGCTCCAGCTGCTGGATGAGGTCGTCCATCTTGCCCCTGCGTATGGTCCCCGAAGTATAGTCAGTGGTCAGTGGCGGGGCCTCAGTGGTCAGTTGGAAATGAATCATCCACAGGGGAAAGGTGGATGATGCCATGTGGACAATTCGGTTGATGTGGGTGGTCAGTGGTCAGGCCGCCAGGGCCTCATTACGTGAGTGTCACCTGGTGGGTCCGCAGGGCAAGGTGGGGGCGCAAAATGCAGGCGCCAAGGCAGGCAGAGAGTGGTGCACCTTGCCGCCCGTTGCGGTGCGGTATGATAGCAGCTGGTGGAGGCGTGGGGCCACACATGCAAGTGTACTCGCATGCGCGAAGCATGTGTGGCGATTAGGCTATTAGACTTAATGCGTCCCCCCGCCATTCTCTGTGTGCATCTGTCTGTCTCCATCCCTCAGCTTAACCGCTGACAGGATTTTCCAAGGCAACTGCATGTACACAGCAGGGACAGCCTGGTCATCATCCATGTACGCACAAGCGGTTGACTTACCAACCCAATCCAGTCACGAGGCCTTCAGCTTCATCGCATGCGGGAACTTCCTGTCCAGACCGATGTAAAAACGCACATTCTCCCCTGGCAAGGGAAATCCACCGCCACAGCACCGCCACAGCACCGTCCAGCGATGCTCTGGCGGTCCTCCAACGGTGCTCCAGCGGTGCTGGGGCGGTGCTCGCATGGAGTTGGGGTATGGTGGTGCTAGCACTGGCAATATGCCCTGGTTCATCAGGAGGTGGAGTGGTGGACCCACAAGGCACCATGCACCACACGGCGGTGCACGTATGCAAGTGTGCACCCTTGATTGCACCAGGTTCATTCTGCCCCAACTTCAACAGCCTGGCATGATTACCAGTCCTGTTACCTGGCTTCCTGCGTCACGATATATGGATTAGCTCACCCTTGAACCACGAAAATCAAGGCGCATGAGACAGGTCAAGCATTGAGCATGCAGGACGGTGTGCAATCATATAGCGGCGCGCGGACCGCACGCGCGCCAGAGTCGGACCGGTCCAGGCTTCTTTCTGCCCAAACCCACACTCGGCTGCTGGGGCCTCCATGTGGCTCTCAGCAATTGCATGATAAACAGCTGACAAGCTCAGCCCAAGTCAGGTCCCGCATGCCACCCACCTCGGTTGCCCGTGCCCTGCGCGCACGCCCACTCGCCATGCGACCTCCCATCCGGCAAATAGGGCATGCACTTGGCAGGCGCCACTCACGCGCAGCCTCTCCCAGTGGGTTCCCTGGGGCCAAACGATGGGCAGCTCAAAGGAAAGCTTGATTGTCGTAGTCAGACTACCTGCTGCTTGGCTCCAAATGATGAAATGAATGATAATGCTAGGGCGGTTGGAAGGTGGATTTGGGTTGGTTGGGCAGCAGCTTGGGGCCAGCACGGAGCATTCATGTTATTCAACTTTGCTTGGTGGTACAGACTTCATACTTCAAGTCCTGAAGCACCTCAAGCGTGACACTGTCACAGGTCTTTGGTGCGCACCCACTTGCATGCGGCCTTGTAGGTTGGTTGGTCTAAAGGCTGCGGAGGCTTAATATCGGTCTATCCTACAGCACGCCTTCAACGTCAGGAGCCATGGCCCCCTTGAGGTGCGCTATACTGCGTGTTCGCCTGCTGTGTTGCCGGCGTTTCTCCCTCCTGAAAGGAGTCACGTACCGTCTCCGGACTCTGCAAACCAAGGCCACGGGATCTAAGCTGTGTAACATCTGCTTGCTGTTATACATCGATATGTGCTTGACAGCGGACCACGCCTGCACTGTCTAGGTCACAGAACCGCTCTGCGGTCAGCTGTCTTGGGTGCGGCCACGTTGGCAGGTGATGCTCTCGCTCGCTCTCGCTCGTCCTCGCTCAGGATGTAGTTGTAGTGTTTGTCTTGCCAGCTCACGAACCTAAGTGCACCAATATCTCCGTTCTGTCTCAGGTCGTGGCGCACGGGTGTACGTTTGTGAAGCCCAAGGTTGGTCACTGTCGGCCACATGTGGCCCGGAGCGAGCTCGACACTGATCAGCAGAAGCTGGAAAATTTGTGGCAGGAAGTAGAGGAGCTTAAGCGCCAGCGAGGCGAGGCTGAGCGCCAGCGGGAAGTGGCTGTGAAGCGTATGAAATGGGTACGTTGTTCCTGACCATTGCGTTTTTGGAGAGTTGCCAGGACGTGTTGACATGTAAACTTTTAACATTCTGCTGTTGTGCATTCTTGTTGCTGCTGTCTGCGTAGAGCACTGCCTTCCAAGTGGTGCTGGCGCTGGCGATTCTCGTCTGGACACTGGCATACGTTACGGCCGCTGGGAACCGGGTTTAACACAGCTGCAACGGTGCCACACTGCTATGGTCTATCACTACTGGTGTATCACTACTGGAGCTTTCAGGCGTATGCAATGGAGCTCGCAGGCGTTCGAGTTGCTGTCCTTGGGTGTTCATGCTGGGATAACCTGGAGGAGTAGATGTGAGGGTTACCTGATGGCGATATGAGCTGTGCAAGCTATGGCAGAGTTGCGATGAATTGATGCCAGCTTGTAGGGAGATCGCCTTCAAAGGGTATGACGGCTAGCAATCGGCTCGCACCCTTAGCTAGCGGCGCAGCAGCAGCTCGCATGCGGATGCCGAGCTCCTCAGTGCGATGCCACCGACCGGATGCTGGGTGAGTACCCCAACAGAGTAGCCTGAGTCACCTATCACCCGCAGCCTGGCGGATCATTCCACCTAGGCCCACTCTTCGTCCAGCCAAGCCGCTGTCAGCAGAGTGTGCTGGTGAAGAGGGAGAGAGAGAGTTGCCGGCCGACTCATTGCTCATTGCCATAACCTGGACTGTACAGCTGAGGCCCATGGCTGGAGCACCAACACGCATCAAGCGATGAATGCCTCAATAGCCTCAAGCCGAAGTTTAGCGCCCACCACCCCTTCACGCTCCACGACGAACATGACTGCCCTGCATGTGTATGTATGCATGCATGCAGCTTGCCACCTATCCAATGCTACACACTGCATGCGCCCGCTCACGCGCCCAAAAACTGGTTGTTATTGACTGCATGCTTCCGAGGTGTAGCAGTACAGTGATTGCGCACTGCGGTTGGCGTCAACACGAAGCAGCATGGCCAACCTGGTTGATGACGCCGGCCTACGCACCTCAACCGCATGCACGCGCGTTATCCACTTATCCTTGTTCGTGGCGTCAACATACATGCAGCAACACAGCCTACAGCACATGTGTCTGTTCGTTGATAACACCAGGCTCAACTGTCCTGTGCTCTTGCATAGTTGATGGTCTGGCAATCGTAAAACGCGAGCTTTGCATCATCAATCGCATCAACGATGCGTACGTCCCAGTGATCAGTGCTTGGTTTTGAGGCAGGATGCGGGCCGCCAGCAAATGTATACGTTTGCACCCTGCATGTCCCCATCAGCGTTTCGTTTGCCACACGCACCTTTGCAGCGGTGCGATTGGTTTGCAAGGCGCTGTCACGGCAGAAGCATGAGCAGGGCACAGGCAGCAGGAGTACCGGGCTAGATGTGAGCAGAAGCAATCAACAGCAGGTCAGCAGGTGCGCTGAATGTTTGGTACGCATCCGTTACCGCTTTGAAAAACGCAGCAGAGCGCGTCGTCCTGTATGTGCCTTACAATGCTAGCTGCACGTGCACATTCTTTGCGACTTCGGTGCATGCGTGGCCCCCGCGCGTCAGGAAGAGTGATCATAGCACATGGCTATGCAGTGTGATCATTCCCGTGGGCACCCGCGTGTGTGCACCTGTGCAGTGGAGAGCGAGCCTAAGCTAACGGGATGTGACCGTGAGCACGACCGGCCACGAATGGCGCACTGACGATGCGTGAGGTGCGCATGCAACTGTAGTCCTCCCCTCCGATTGTCCAGGCCAGCTGGTCGCCCTGCCACGCGGCGAGGCACTGCAGCAGCGTGGCCAGCGCCAGCCGGCTCAGCGCAACGGGCTCCAGCTACTGGATGAGGTCGTCCATCCTTCCCCTGTGGACAATCCGATTGATGTGCGTCACTGGTCAGGCCGCGAGGGCCACGTCAGTGGTGAGTGTCACTTAGTGGGTCCGCAGGGCAAGGTGGGGATACAAAATTCAGGCGCCAAAGCAAGGCAGGCAGAGAGTGGTACACCTTGCCGCCCGTTACGGTGAGGTATGGTAGCAGCTGGTGGGGGCGTGGGGCCGCACATGCAAGCGTACTGGCATGCGCGAAGCATGTGTGGCGATCAGGCTATCAGAATCAATGCGTTCCCCCGCCATTCTCTGCGTGCATGATTGTGAATCTCCATCCCTGAGCTTGGCCGCTGACAGGATTTTCCAAGGCAACTGCATGCACACAAGGGACAGCCTCGGTCAACATCCATGGCAACAAGCGCCTGACTCACCAACCCAATCCAGTCACGTTGAGTGCCTTCAGCTTCATGGCATGCGGGAACTTCCTGTCGAGACCGATGTAAAAGCGCACATTCTCCCCAAGCATCAGCTGACGCACATCTAGCTGCGAGGTAACCTGGCCAACGATGTCCTCCAGCGCTGCTTCCGTGTGAAGCGCCATAACCATCGGCAGGCTGTTCTTGACTGCGGGCAGCAAGCACTGCTGCGCCTGACTTGTGCTGCTATGTCCAGGCGCGGCCGGCACCTGCGAAACCTGCAGCTGTGTCAGGTCAGGCAGGCGGTAAAGGTCCAGCACGTTGCTGCGCAGCCACGCCAGGCTGCAGCGCGCTGGCAGCTCAGCACCCATCAAGCTGGCGTGGGCGTGGATGTGCAGGGCGATGGCCAGAGCGACTGGGTCGAACTCAAACGACAGCCTCAGCTCAGATGGTTCCCTGCTGGCTTTGCCTGCTGTCGGTTCACGTTGCGGCTCCTGCATTGCCCGCACCAACCCAGCCAGCATGCAGGCTGCGAGGAAACCTCATGATGTCCTCCAGCGGCCTTGTGAAGCTGTGCTGAGGCAGGGTCTTGTGCTGTATGGTTATCTGCACGCCAGCGGCGGCGCTGTGCGGGGCCGCTCGTGGCACCAACCCCGTCGCGTCAACAGCGTCCAAATGCTGTTTGGCTGCGACGACATTTTCCGTTACAAGTGTCGAGTACAAGTGTAGTAGTAGGATTTGTTTGCAGTGTTTGAAGCCACTGCATGGCGCTTGTCCCGGATCTGAGCCTCTGGCTACATCGGTCTGGGTTATGTAGCCTCTCCTTGCCTACAGATTTCCTGTGCGCACACCTGCAGCGGCGCTGCTGCACGCTGCATGCAACGACCGCATTTTCGCTGCCAAAGCTGAGACCTTTCCAGCGCACGCCATTGTTGTTTGACGGCCGACCCCTGGCCTGTGCTCGTGTCAGTCGTGTGTGTAGCTTGATGTGCTGCTTTGGTTTCTCCGCACGCCGTGATCCAGCAATGTCACAAGCATGCCGTGCGTGCAACCAAATTGGCAAGCGGGCGGCGATATGCAGGCCGCAACATGCATGCATCCATGATCAGGGCCAGCAGCAGCGGGCGGAATTTGAATTGAGGAACGTGCACAGCAGCACATGCTTCCGGCCACGGAAACGCATGGGTCGCTGGATGCTGTGGTAGCTTACACAGTTGCCCATTGATTGTCGTCCGTTGCTCGCATGCCGACAGGGCCACTTGGCCTGTCATCGTGGAGCCCCTCTGCTCTACCTGGCTTTCAATTTCAAGCCTCGCTCGGGAGCAAAGAATAGCGCTTCAGCCTGCTTTTAATTTACTGAGCACGGAAGCTCACATAACACACAAGCCGTGCCTGCTCAATCTCACCCCTCCTCGCCTCCGCCTTGCGGACCATGGAATATATTAGTTAGCTCTCGTAGTGAGCAATTGTAGTACCAAGGTTAGCATGTTGCTCGGCTGGTCAGCGCGCAGAGCGCTGCAGTTGCCGTGCGCGAGCAGCGTCGGCGCGGCGGGCGGAGAGCAGCAAGCGGCGCTTACGCCACGGCAGAAACGCTTGCTCAAGCAAAAACAGTAAGGGCTACCATCGAATCACTGCTTGCTGCTTTATCCCGAGCGATGTGCAACCACATTTGCAGCGCACCAAAAATGTTTCGCGCAAACCTCTGAGCAACGGCATTGGCAACCATATGTGTTGCAACAGGAAATGGGAACAGACCGTCAGCCAAGAGGTCGTCAAACCCGTGGTGTCAAAGGTCAGGCAGTTGCAGCCCAGCAAGGGCAGCGAGCCTCCAACCATTCCCGTGGCCACAACGCCAACGCCCGCCGCTGCACAGCTGCCAGCCACGCAGCGGCCCAGCATCACCCGCAGCTCACCGAGCAGCAAAGCGGCGTCAAAACCACAGCCTGTAAGCAGCAGCAGCAGTAGTAGCAGCCCCGCTGCCAGCGCTACGCATGACGCGGTCGCGCACAAGCGCGAATCGCGTGCGCAAGAGTCCGTGGGCGTTTCGCCCAGCACCAGCACCAGCGCACCTGCTTTGGACGAGCACACGCAAAGCCTCTGCCATGCACTTCTTGTGCGGAAGCTGGCAGAGGCCGACCTACAAGGGCTCAGCCCGGACCAGCTCGCTTTGGTCGCCGAGGCCTGGGGCAAGCAGCTCGCGTCATCTGCCCAAGGCAGCGGGCAATCGACAACAGCGATGCTTAGCAGCAGCAGCAGAGGCGGGCCAGCGCAGCACAACTGCGCGCTGTTTGCGCGGGTCGCGGAGGGGATGCTGCCGTCCCTGGAGCGCAGCAGGCAGGCGCTCGCGACCGTCACGTGGCTCGTCGCGCACTTTGACCGGTGCGTGCGCAACTGAGTGAATGCATGGGGGCACTAGCTGGCTGCGTCGGACCTTAATGCGATGTCCTCTGCTGAAAGCGTGGCGCAGCTAGCGCAGCCAGCGCCACAGACTGAACGTGTTGCTGGTTGCTTGGGGTTTCGCTAGAGCACGCGGCCCCAACACGCTATACCTTGAACTCTGAACCTTGACTGCCGGCCCTTGCACCCTGCTCACTAAAAGGCCAATTCATGCAATGCATGCTGGCGCACGCTGCTCAGCGGCCTGAGCACGGCCCTCCATGCAACGGCGCATGAGCACACCATGCACATCGAGGCAGTGCATGCATTTGTTCAGCAGTGCGCTTGACTGCAGCTGGCAGCTGGGCGCTGGCGATGCTCCGCTCACCCATGACTCCAACCCCTAACCCTAATCCCTAAAACACGGCGGATGGTAATTGTGTTGTGTTGGCGCCACCAGTGCGCAACGCCACACGGGCGCGGCTGGCACTGGTGATGCTGCATCTCGAGGCGGCTGTATTTGCGCGACAGGCAGTGCATGACGCTTCCTGCATCTTACGTTCGTTAAAGTTGCGCCGCATGCCGTCATGCGCCTTGTATGTGCATGCTCTTGCCTGCATCACAGGGCAGCGGCGCAACGCGTGTTTGAGCCGGCCATGCGTGTGCCCTTCTGTGTCATCCCGGCGGCGCTGCCACACCTGGAGCTGAAGGTGGGGAGGCGGCGGTTTAGGAGCCACTTCATGGTTTAGGGTTTAGGACCCATTTGAGGGTTTAGGACCTTTTGGGGTCTAGGGTTTTGCCGCACCTGCTGGAGCTGCAGATGAGGTGAGGTGGGCTCATAACAGGCTGCACGGCGCATACACCTGCCTGCCCACCTGCCTGCCTGCCTGACGGTGGTGGTGCACTGGGGGCGGCGGCGGCGGTGGCCATGCGCTCACTTAGCTGGGCTCATATCGTTGTGTCAGGTTGGCCGGGCTCATTTAGGGCCAGTTCACATATAGATCAGGATCAGGATCCGGATCAGCTCAGGCGACTGGATCGGATCAGGGGGTGGCTCTGCCCTGCAGGGGCCTGATCAGATCCAGCATGCAAATTCAGTTCGCACATGCCGGATCGGCTCAAACCAGATTGAAAGCTGTCGAATCAGCTGGAAGCGCTCACAGCCCATTAGGTTGGGGGCTATAGGTGTCACCGAATGCTCGCGAGTGGCATACAACACGTTGCAGTATGTTTGTTTTTGACCTGACTTCCCCACGTGCGTGCTGGTGGTGCTGCTGCTGACGCTGATGCTGCCGCCGCCGCTGACGCTGGCGGGGCCTGACATGTGCTGCACGCATATCTTTCATGTGATCACATAACGCGTACTGCTGCTGCCTCCGCTGCCGCTGCTACTGCCGCTGCCAGGCTCTGATGGGCGAGGTGAGCCTGCATCGTGACGCCATCGTGCTGGTGGACGGCGCGTCAGGGGCGCAGCGCCTGGTGCCGGAGCCGCGACTCACCGGCTGGCAGAGCGACATCGGCGCCACGTTCAAGTGGGTCCATCCGCGCCCGCTTAGCCCGCTGCCCGCCCGTCCTTATCCCGTTTACCTGCATTGCTCTTGACTTGGCTGTGTGTGTGTCTGTGTGTGCATGTGTACAAATGTTTCATCCATTGGGCGACGCAGTGCATTCAGTCTTGTGTGTGGTTGTGCGTGTATGACCGTCTGAGATGGGCTTAAGGGGACATTGACAAGTGGAAGCGTCTTGCGACCCCCGCACCCGTCCCCCTTCAGTGCCAACCTGCAAAATGCCTGACCACCGCCCTTCTGTCAAATGCGTTTCCTGCCTGGTTGCGATTGTAGGTGGGTGGGGAACCTTTGTGTGCATGCCTCCAATACGTTTTGGATTAGTGCGCTGCCGGCGCCCTGCGTAGGTGTTTGGCACGCGGATAGTCCTTGCTAGCTTGCTTGCTTTCATCCCGGTATGTCCTTGGTTGCTTGGGCTCAGCCTCCTGCAAAAGGGGGCGATACTACACCTGTAGTGCGCCAATGCCTGACTCGTGATGCAAGGGAAATCACAAGTCAGGCATTGGTGCACTACAGCTGTAGTATCGCCCCCCTTTGCATGAGGCTGCGCCCAAGGTGCCGATGCTATCTGGGCTGGAACCGAACCTGCACCCTCTGCCATGCTTACAATCCGCCAGATGTAGATAGGGTTTAGCGTTGAAGTTCTTGACTGACAAACTGTTTTGTTGCGAGTCTTGTGACACTTGCTGTACGCACCCGCTCGCTTCCCGCTGGCTCCCAACGCGCTGCCTTGCTTGCGCTGTTCCAGCAGCAGGGTGCATACGCGATGTGGCACCGCACCCTCTTGTTTGGCGTCTGTAACCCACCAGTCACTGCCAAGTCATATGCCTGCCCTGTTTGCATCGGCAGGGGGGTGCCTTTGTGTGTATGCCTCTAAAGTAATCATTGCTTTTGTTGGTGCGTTTGCGGCGTCATGTGTAGTTCGTTCTAGCACTAACTCTTGCTTGCTTGCTTGTTTTCGTCCCGGTATAGCATCGGCACCTTGGGCGCAGCCTCTTGCAAAGGGGGGCGACGCTACAGTTGTGACGTGACCATGCGTAACTCGTCAAACCTCGAGTCAAGCATGGTCACGCCACAGCTGTGGCGTCGCCCCCCTTTGCAAGAGGCTGTGCCCAAGCAGCCAATGCCATCTGGGCTGGAGGGTTCACACATTGCATGCCCCATAAGCATACTTCATATCAAACTGGGTCAGGCTTTCCTTTTCTGCCTCTTGCAATCGTCTCGCAAATTGGACAGATACCCGTCCGGCGCCAAGGCCAAAACCCTGCTCTATTGTTTGCCACACTACCAGTCCACCACCTTGAGTCTACCCACTAGTTTATTTCCGCCAACGCCCTGCTCCTCATCCAGACACCATCCAGTGCATAGCTTGCCGTTGTTTTCATTTGTGTGCGTGAGGCACAGACGGCTGTTAGCTTCAGCTACCAAATCAGACGAAGCGCATCCTTCGGTATCAACATGCTCCTACATAATGCCTAACCACCGCCCTTATGTCACACGCCTTTTTTGGTTGCGATGGTGAGGGGGCGCTTTCGTGTGCTTGGACTTGTTTGCTGCCGGCGCCCTGCGTAGTTCTTTCTAGCGCTAGCCCTTCCTTGCTTGCTTGCTTTCATCCCGATATAGCATTGGCCACTTGGGTGCAGCCTCTTGCAAAGGGAGACGACGTCACAGCCGTCGCGTGGCCATGCGTGACTCGTCAAAACCTCGAGTCAGGCATTATCACGCGACAGCTGTCGCGTGGTCCCCTTTTGCAGGAGGCTGCGCCTAAGCAGCCAATGCTATCCGGGCTGGAAGTTAACCGAGTGCATATGCTCTATGCCCCCCGACATGCTTGGGATTCTCCTGGTTTAGAGTTCCACCGCTCACAATCATCTCGCGTAAATGGGAAGAGGCCCGTTTATATTTTGGGCTCAGAACTCTGAGTCTGATGTTGCTGGCCCAATGAGGGAGACCGCGTAGCAGCATTCATTGTTGTGGAGGACTCCACCGGTGCTCGAATGCCTGTGTCTGCCTGCCTATGACTGGTGTGAGCGCGGTGCAGGTACCGCCTAACACCTGAAACGTAAACCGTAAAAACTGCCTAAAACCCTGAGCCCTGGGATGGGCGTGCACTCACTCCGTGCAGGCAACGTGTGTGTGTGACTGGTGTGAGCGTGGTGGCGCAGGTATAGCGGGAAGGAGATGGTGCCGGCAGCAGGCGGCCTCACGCCACACGTGGCCAAGGTACGGCTGGTGTGCGTGGCGGGGCACACGCGTGTGGCAGCGCATGCGTGCATGCATTGCGTTGCGTTGTGCGATCAGAGTCGCTCGTCCTCTGATCGGTCCTCTGATCGGTCCTCTGATCGGTCCTCTGATCAGAGTCGCTCGTCCTCCGCACGCCATCCTGAGGCGATAGGCGTATGCACAGCGTTGCGGGATGTATGGCTTGATGCAGTGATGCAGTTATGATGTCAGGATGTTATGGTGTGGCCCTCCTAAGCGACTTACAGTATAGCAGCAGCAGCGCAACACAGTGTGTACACGAGGCTGTCGTGCGGCACGCTGTGCGCGGAACTGCTCTCTTCATATTGGAGGGTCCCGCCCGCCTCTCACCGTGGAAGTGTGTGCAGCAACGGGCATGCGGTCGTGTGCGTGCGTGTGCATGTCAGGAAGAGGCGCCCCGTGAGGTCATGCACTGTGATTCCCGTGGGGCGGTGCAGTGTGCGAGTGCGTAAGGCTAGAGAGTAGAGACAACACCTGAAGATGGTGGGTGTGATTGTTTGTGTGTGTGTGCGTGTGCGTGTGCACAGGTGCGTGACGCGCTGCAGGACCTCACCGGCGAGTGGTTTGACAGCTGCCTCATCAACTACTACGAAGACGGTGAGAAGCTGTGGGAAGCTGTGGGAAGCTGTGGGAAGCTGTGGGAAGCTGTGGGAAGCTGTGAGAGTGTGTGTGCAGTTGGATGAACCACCGCCACATGTGTTGTGAACGATCCTAGTGGTTCCACTACAGGCTTGGTTGGACCCCTGCATCAAAGGGATTCATGGAGGCTCCTTGGTACTAGCATGGGGGGGCTCCCTACCCCCTACCCCCTAAACCTACACTGCTGGCTCCCTGTTCCGATGACCAAATAAAATGGGGACGCAACGGCGTGTGTGTGTGAATGCGTATGATGGTCTGCCTCTACATACCTACGTACACGTGTTCAGGCAAGTGCGGCACCCTAAATCCTGAGCCCTAAGCCCTAAACCCTGTGTCAGAAAGAGCGCCCAAGGGGCATGCCGTGTGATTCCCGTGGGGCCATGCAGTGTGCTTATGCGTGTGTGTATGGATAGAGACTGCACCTGACCTGACCAATGGCGAGCGAGGTGTCTGAGCTGACCTGCGGCTGTCATAAAGCGATGAACGGTCTGATGATCCGAAAGCGTAGCTGTAGTAGAAGCGGTCTGTCAGTGAAAGTGTGTGAAAATATCCGTGCTGGTCCAGTAGCGCTGGGGCTGTGGCTGGGCGTTCGGCGTAGTGGAAGCTTGAGGGCACCCCAGCCCGAAATGCAGTGTGAGTGCACGTGTGCAGGGCAAGGCAGAGCGGCAACAAGGACAAAACAACCCTGTGTGGTGCGCCTGTACCTACATGTGCAGGCAAGTGCGGCATGCGCTACCACGTTGACCCGCTGTACGGCGCCTGGGCGCCGCCCTCCGCGGTGGTCTCGCTGGGCGACGCGCGCCAGTTTGTGTTCCGCGAGGCGGCAGACTACGAGGCCAGGTCAGCACGCGCATGCATAACCCCACATGCATGACCCCACATGTATACGGTAACCCCACATGCATAACCCCACATGTATAACCCCACATGCATAACGTATATAGGAGTCTGGTACGTCCTGTGTGTATGTACTGCTGGAAACACCTACTGCCCTGTGTGATTGATGAATTGACATTTACATGAACTGATTGCATCTGGTTTTCCCGTTTTGCATCTGGCGGCTCTCAGGCCATTAACTCAGTTAGGGGATGTGGTTAGGTGGACAGCCCCCTCCCGCTCATCTGTAACCGTGTGCACCCTGCCCGTCCCCTCACCCCGGGTGGGGCACCCTGGTGTGACCCCTCACCCCCATCAATATCCTCAACCTCCCCTCTCCCCGCCCTCATGCTGACATGGATGCAGGTGGCAGTACACTGTGCGCAACGGTGACGTCGTGTTCATGTACGGCGACTGCCAGGACCGCCTGCAGCACGCAATCAAGGTGGGTACCTGCACGGCAGGCGGCAGCTGCACAGCCCGAGACGACAACTGCGGAGCCCTGAGCCCTGAACACGCTAAACCCCAAACCCTATGCATGCACAACCCTAAGCCGACATGCTGCTGCGGCTGCTGCGGCTGCTGCTGCTTGTTTGTTTGCTGGCAGGTGGAGCGTCGTGCGGAGGACGCGGGGCCGCGCATGAGCCTGGTGTTCAAGCAGCGCCTGCAGCGCACAGACGGGACCTACCTGTAGAAGTATGTACAACAACAAGGCGCTTCAGGGTGTGAGCCCCTTTGGAGCACCTTATAGAGCAAGGCGCTTCAGGGTGTGAGGACTGATGAGGTGTCCCGATGTTGGTGCTTTATGTACTGTGTATGGTAAGGTCTTCGAGCTGCGCTCAGGCCTCATCAGGCGGCCATTCAAGCCGGTCGGTGCACGACGCACGTGCTTGCCTGGCTCAGTCTGTGTTCAGTTGGATTACTTCCCGTGGGACCATATGCGATGTGCTTCCCGTGGGGCCATAAAGTGTGCGCATGGGTGCCTCATTCCCCTGTGTGTGTACATGTGCCGTGTCATTGTGCCTGGTCCGGCCGCGCGCATGACACCCAATTGGTGGAACCACGATTGTCGTCGAGAAGCACCCAGCACCCCAACGTATGTTACAGCAGCAACACTCGCCAGCAAGCCGTGCAACGAGCTGGAGCACGCTGTGCATTTGCATTTCTTTGGCCTAACGGTATGATAGTGGCGGAGCCCAGGTTGAACTCAAGAGTGCCAGGTGTGGCCAGGCCGCGTTTCTCGCAACGCTTTGCATGCATCAGCGATGTCAGGGCGGCGGCGGTCAGTCGGGTGGATCGCAGCAAAAGAGCAGATTACATGGTGTCATTGGTGTGCGGTGCAACACGGTGTGCAGTACGATTGGTACTGCGTAAACCACACAGCCCACGTTTGCGTTTTTGTGTGTGTTTGTGTTTTCAAGGTAGGCACGGGCCCGAGCACGGCCGTCCATTTCCCAGCACTGAGCAGCCGAACGTAGCAGCAGGTGGCAGAAGTTATGCCAGCCTCTGCCGCTTGCGCATGCTGTTCACTCATGCAGCCGGTAGGGTGCAGCAGAAGCGCGCCCGGTCGCAAACCGCAGCCTGCGGCGCAGGGCAAAGGGGAGGTGTTGCTCTCTCGTCGAACCGCGGGCCTGTTTCATGCGTACGACGCATAAACGCTCGGGGAAGAGCCAGATGGCTTTGTGTGCGCGGCGCTACGTAAAAAATAACTGTCTTCATCACTAAGCCAACCCGGCATGCATGCATGCACGCGCGAACGGCAAGTAAGTAAGCAAGAGCGGGTGGGAGTGTGCAGGAGGGGCATGCGGAGGCGGGGG